>CAJDSM010054865.1:0-17330 GCA_903981925.1 Ostrea lurida | reverse complement strand
GGGGGGGGGGGGGGGGGGGGTAGCTGGGCCTCCTCTAAATCCGCCTATATGTATTCTATTTCCAAATTTGAGCCTCATGGGGCATTCGCATATAGCACTTATCATATGATTACAAACACTATGCATATGTATATAATGAACCACATAAGCTTGACGAAAAGACAAAATATATTAAACCTCTTGTTCAATTGTATAACAAACCAATTATACATGGCTGAATTATAATGATTGAATTGGCCTATGGCTTAAATCATATGCTGTGGTGGACATAGCTACTAAGATTCATGCTCAAATTTACTCAAGAGTAATTTGTTAAGGTACATACTATGTATAGAGGTACTGACAAAGATAAAATAGATGTACATAGAAAGATAAAAAGGAGCAACAAGACTTGGAGCTAAAGGTAATTTTATAATGCGTCCACTTTTGCTTAAAGCAATACTTCACTACTACATATATATTGCATGTTGAAAAAGTAATATAAAAGTTTACAGTATGAACATGTGCATGGACCAACAACAAAAATCAACAAAATAAGTAGATTTGAGTTTACATGTACATGTATCAGCAGCAAAAAGCAATGAGAGACAGTGCTTAGGACATTCAAATTCAATAACCACACTGACAGGTTTTACAAGATAAATGATTTAACACCATATTCAAATTTACAAAAGCCACTGTTTCAAGTAATACCAAATACATAACAAGAGATGGACCTTTTCTAGAGGAGCGAAGGGTGCGTGTTTAAGAGAAGAGAGAGAGAGAGAGAGAGAGAGAGTAACCGGTAAATTAATCTAACATCTTAATTCAGTACCATTATTTGCAATATATCAACTAACACTTTTAATTTCTATTTATTAATAACTGTTGATTAAGATATTAATTAATCAGGCCTACTAAGGATATTGTCAGTGGTGACTGGTTTTCTTTGTCGGGGTAGCCTTCCTGTTATCTGGGAGGCTACGTTGTTTAACAAATTTCAAATATGAGCTTCATAATTATACATTCAAACTGCTTATCAACAGTGAGAAACATCAGAGAAGTGTCTACGTTCAACACAATAGACTTCATAACACATCCCAGATTTCACACACAGGGCTCACCTTGTCACCCCCCCCCCTTTTTTCAACTTCCAAAACCAAGTGTTTAGACATGCAGCAACAAGACAAGCTTCAACAAAAGTTGAAAACAACAAACCAGATAGTTGCCATAGGAATGTAGACTAATGTAACAATATCTACTGAGCTCTGTAAAGTGTTTCGTATTTTAAAATATAGAAAAGATGAATAAATTCCACTTCACCTAACAGCAATATTGCTGAAACTGGGAGTGCTCTAAATTTACTACAAGTTTTTGAATTTATTACAGATAAGTCCACTGGTGCTATAAAGTTGTCTGGACTCGGAAGAATGAGTAAGTTAACAGATATATTATTTAGTGATAAACAGCTACAAAGTAAATTAATGATGATTGTTAGCGTAATTACTGTACTTTTAAATCTCAGGATTGTACCTACATGTATGAATCTCAATTTATACCAGATTGGCCTTTAATTATTTTTATTTTGCATTATACACAGGGTCATATGTCCTTCAGTTATGATCCAAAGAATCACGATGCTGATGAGAAACCTAATGCTGGAGGACAGAGTCTGAGTGTAATAAGCATAGCTATCACCCAGCATCGACGACAGCAAGATAAACAGACAGCAACAGGTGAAAGAAATACGAAAGGAGCTGAAAGAAGCAAAACAGTTTTACAGAGAGTTGATTTCCAGGAAGATGATCCAGACAAAGATCAACTCACTGAAAAAAAAAACCCAACCAAAACCACCGTTGGATGTGGTGCACCTGTGCACACAACTCAAGAGGACATCCTGCTTCATCAGATGCTGGTTGACCAGGAGAGAATCCAGAGAGGTAATAGTCAAATTGCTGGAGACTGAGCGGAGAGCTCTGACTGGGTTACCTTTAAGGTCTAAGCCTACAATCCAGAGACCGAAACCAGTTTCCAGAATTCCCAAACTTGACTTCAGAAAGCTGGAAAATGACAGTGTGACTCCTGTAGGGGTAAAAAAAAAATTTAGTCAACGAAACATCCAGAAAAAAAGTTAGAAACCTTGATGAGGTTTTAGACCCAGAAAAACAATTGGGAAATCCAGAGTTTGCTGTACTGGCAATCTGTTCCCCTCGAGTTCCTCGGCTTGATTTGAACAAGTTATTCGATGATAGCCTGCCTGATGTTGAAAAAAAATCGTTCCCTGTCAGCTATCTGTAGTCCGAAAGGGAAAAAGAAGATAGTTTGTGGAAATAATGCTACCGGACAGAAAAGAGCCAGATATCACATAGTGACAAAATGTTTAGAACTGTTGATATGCCCTACTTGATATTAAGGACAATGTTGAACAATCAAATAATATCAAATTATTCATCCCACATGTCATGATTTATGACTGTTGCATAAAATAATTTTACTTTGTCATTTCAATATCAAAAAACTTTCACTCAGACAGTCAGACTCAGTATTAGATCAAAAACATCTAAAAGCTGCCAATAAAACGCATATCAGAATACATTTCATTTAAAAATACAGTAGTTTGCCAGTCAGCTGTAAAGTGCTGCATAGTTTCAGGTATAAATGTACCTATCCAATAAAGAATTTCAGTCTCCTGCAAGCCTTTTCAACCTTTGAATTATTGGGGTGTTTGTTCTTTCCTGACCTTTCTGGAAATCTTCAGGATGCTGGTAAATTCTTTGCATGGGAGCCTTCTTGCAAATTTGTTTGTATGATATAAATCATAAACGGTACCAATTTTTATGCACCAGATGCGCATTTCGACAAATTATGTCTCTTCAGGGATGCTCAAACCGAAATGTATATCAATCAGCATTTGCTGTTTCTTGTGTACTTTTCTTTGGCTATTGGTTATGGTAGGATTTTTCTCAGCCACAAATTCTATAAAAAATAAATGAATAATCTTATTCATTTTCATTTTTCATTAAGTTATAAAGAAAGGATGTACTCAAACGTTTGAACCAAAACACACAATTAATAATTATCGTTTGAATTCCATATTATAGATATATAAAAACAACAATATTCAAAATACAGTGATTTGAATGCATGAATATGGCACCAGGTAACAATCATATCATGTTATTATAATTTCACTGCGTATAATGTGTACATGAAATAAAGGAACCATATTAAATAGGTACTTGTGAGTAATGTACTAATGTGCCACGAAAGGAAGTAGCCCTGTGTGCGGTTTTTTTTCTTTTCTTTCTTTCTTTGTCTTCATTTTTACTCTCTATCCATAAGTGTCGCTGCTCGCTAACACTTCTTGTAAAACGTTCTGTAAATTCAAAGGGGGATATAAGAAATGAATCTTATATTTTTTCGGGTGATGCAGGTAGAAATTTTAGACGGTAAAACTCGAAGCGCATTGATTGAAAAGTTTTACAGTCTAAAATCCCGGTGATAACGCTGCATACCACCCGAAAAAATAAAAGATTTATTTCTTATCATTTTAATTTTATATTACAACAACAAAACAATGTCCATTAGACTTTTTCTTGTTGTTCAGGTACGTGATCGAAAAATCACCCGATTCTTAAAAGTGTTTTTAACCAATGAGAATCGGCGCTAAGGTGATCACGTGAAAATAAAATTAAATGATATCCACATCGTCATAATGGCTGACTTTCCTTTTCGAAATATGGATGAAAATATCACTATCAGGGTTTATATATCAATTCATTTCAAAAATAAATGCCTGCGCCGACTACAGTACCTGGCCATAAAGTGAGTAATCATTTCATTTTCCCCACTATATATTTCATTGAAAAACGCAATTTTTGTAAAAATATATTGTGATGTGAATTTGGTACCCAATTTTCATTAATTTTTTCACATATTTATTCATAATTGTTGAAATTTTTCTTTTCCTTTGATTTCTATACGAATTGTGATGTCATGATCTGAGAAAATCGTTTAATTGAAAATCACCACGCAAAAATTGTTACCTCAAAATACTATTAATTTTTAAACAAATCTATTACGTAAAATTTCAATTCTGCATTTGACCTGTGATTTCAACGCAACACCAAAATATAATATCATTTTGAAATCATATGAAAAAACTACAAACAATTCTGCATTTTTAGATATATATATAAAAAAAAAATGCGTCAAAGACAGAAATGGCCGGGTTGCTGTAAATATGTTCGGTAAATAGGGAGTAGGTGTTCGGACAGGTCTGAAATCGAATCCCACGTAATATGGGACCATCCGCTGATGATGGATATCAAAGGTCATGAGGCTACGATAATTGCTGAGTATTAAGAATAACACTGGGCATATTCTAAGTCGGTTAAACAGGAAGTAGATGTCGGACAGGTCTGAAATCGGGATCCGCACGATATGGGACCACACACAGATGAAAATTTTAAAATGTCATGAGGCTACGATAGTAGTTACTGAGTAAAGTGTTACAGAAATATTATTCCCCCGCCCCCCGCCGCCCCGCCATTCACCATTTTATAAGCCAGGTTTTGGCACTCGTGCAACCCGGCCAAAATAATGAGCTATAATCAAATGCTGCAATATAAGTCTTTTCAAAACGGCCATTTTCAATGAAATATATAGTGAAAAAATAAAAATTGACTCACTTATGGCCAGATACTGTAGCTCAGTAAGTTAGCAAGTTGATTTCTGAACTGCAGATCGCGGGTTCGATTCCAGCAGGGGTTTTAATTTTTTTTCAAATTGCTTTCTACTAAAACTGCATTTTTTGACGAAATTGGGTGAATTTGAAAATTTTTATCCCGGCTCTATTTTTCATCCACGTCAAATTTCTCAGGTGTAGCATTCCACCTTAAAATTTGGAAGCGGGGGTCCGAGGATGTGTTACATAGGAAAATGAAGGGAATGGGGCCGTTAAAATGGGTAAATTAGTCTAGAGCAAGTTTTCCAAGTGTTGAATGCGTAAGTTTCTGTGGTACGAAGACATTGAAGATAGCGTAAGAGTTACTTCCCTTCTCGTGACAAACGAGCACAATCTAGATCTACTGTTGGCCTAATGATTTGAAAGAAGAGGAAGAAGAAGAAGAAGAAGAAGAACTCACTTACCTGCATTAAACTTGGATAGCTATTTCAAATCCGCTGCGCAAAAACTTTTCTATGAGCACACACACCACGTCTATGCAGATGCAGGCTATACCTCCCGCTATAATACCTATGTCGCACTTGTAAATTCAATCCTCAGTATTATGGTTATGAGTAAATTGTTTAGTCTTTTGATATCTCTACTCTTTCAAGAAAAAAGAATAGATCAATATAGGCCTAATTTGTAATTCACCGCCGAAAACACTTTGAACTGGCCTACACGTCATGGCACGAGGGGAAAATTCGGCAACTAGTCTAAACTGGTACCCTGTTGGCTTCTTGCCAATCGGATCACGCTCATCCGATTAAAAATAATATGTGTGTTTCCTACCCGAGTTTCCTATTACCAGGGGATTTTAAGTCCAGGTAGGTAGCTATGGGCCGTAGGGCCGGGGGGGGGGGGGGGGGGCAAGTCCCCCCTTTCAAAAGGGGGGGGGGGGGGCAGGCAAAAACATACTTTTTGTCAAGTAACTTTTTTTCTCTGCATAAAGTACATGTAACATAATTTAGAAGTTGCCCCCCCCCCCTCACTTTCGGTGATTTATAGAGGTATCCCCCCCCCCCACCACACACACACTTTAGTGTTAAAAGACCTTCTTTTTTTTTTTCTTTTTTTTTGCTTTTCACTTAATTTTGAAGTTTGCCGCCCCCCTCCCCCTCCCACTTTCTGTGAAATTTAGAAGTCTGCCCCCTCTCCCCTTTTAGTTGTTCGAATGACCTTTTTTAATTTGCTTGTCACAAAATTTTGAAGTTTGCCCCCCACCCCCTTTCAAAATCAGTCCTACGCCTCTGAGGTAGGTAGATAAAACATTTTAATTTATTGAAAAAAATTAATTTAATTTCAAAAATTTTTACGGGATGATTCCAGATTTTTTCGATACAACTTTCATTATGGGCGAATTTCTCGTAACCGAAAATGCGTGCATAAATTGCTCTCTTCAATTGAATTAATGCACACATTAAATGAATTTAAAAATCGCTCTCATTAATTGAATTAATGCACGCATTAATTCGATTATTGCTCTCATCAATTGAATTAATGCGCGCAATAAATAAATTATTGCTATCTTTAATAGAAGTAATGCGCGCATCAAATCAATTACATGTATTGCGACTTTCTTTAATAGAATTTTTATTCTATGCATTACTATAAAAAGTCAAGTTTCCGGAGTTTAACAATACGAAGTGTTAGCATTTTTTTTTTTTTTTACTATTTATAGTGTTCTTCTATACGTTTTTCAAAGTTTGTGTGATGTAGAAATTAAGGATAATATTTCTTGTATCTAAACAGTTTTCTTTGCTACGATATTCTATAGAACCTAGTGTTTTGTATTCTTTATGCAGAAAATATATTCGATGTTTTTCTGTGAACACCTAATTTAACTTTAAATATCTGAAGTTGTGCTTTTATTTGTGTCGAATGGATCTGCATGTGGAGAGTAAATTAGCACTAAACTGTGCAATCCTCTCAGAAGCATTATAAGTTAAAAGATTTAAATACGAAGGGAAATTTATAATATAGATCTATGCACATTTTAGCTCGTTCCGACAATTGCTCAGCTGAAAATTTAATTTTATCTATCAGATTTGAACAAATGATATAGGAAAGTGTAATTTAATGATATGGTTTGAGAGTGATCGACACTATTTGATTTTTAGATTTTACAAATTTAGGGATCCGAGTTAGAATAGCTTGCATTAAGATGAGACTGCAAAAACCGAGGCCCAGTGTCACAGTAGGCTAGGTGTGGCACGATCTTGCATGCTCAAAGGCTGTAAGCGCCGAACATATAGGCGAGGATTGGGGGGTTGACATATATTTTTTCTGTCTAAAATCAAAGAATAAGATAATAATTATTACTTTGTGCATGATTTATATCATATTTACTCAGTTGATGCTAGCTGCAGAACTGTAGCTCTCTGAAGAAAAAAAAATATTGGGACAGATCAGTCCCAATATTTTTTTCAGAGATCTAAGTTCTGCAGCTAAGTTGATGCATACATTTCATATCTACATGTATTTTAAGGTGTTGCACGGACGAGATAGAGTTAGAAGAGAAACAATGTGAGATTGAGCTGTGAACTAGAAAAAACTGAAAATATCATGATCATCCAAAAAGAAGTATTGAAAATATTCGTATAAACTCCCAATCACCTAAGGGAATTCTATGAATAAAAGAAGAGATATATATTCTAAATTATGTAAATATACGACAATGTGATCTGATCAAAACCATACACAGTTCGGTATCTCAAGCACTGATATCTCGAATACCATGGACCTTAATATGTCGAAGTGACTCGGATGTCACAGCCACGTATTTTCTTAGTATTTTTACCCTTGATATCTTGAATGTACGGATATCTCGAAGTTTTTTCTTGGTCTCATTGAGTTCGAGATAATGAGGTTCGACTGTATTTGATCCTATCTAATCAAGGGAATTGACCCAGCTCATCATATAGGAAAACAATATTCGACGGTGAAACAACTTAAACATCTCAGACCATAATGTACAAATTCGGGGCATGTCGAGTATGGAAAAAAATCCCGAGTGTAGAAATAGGTTATTAGACGAAGAAAACATTTTATAACACCTCCATGTATTCCTTTTCCGCAAGAAAAACAAGTTTGAAAGTTCTAAATTGGACCCATCTAGTAAAGGATACCTCCTTTAATTTAAGGAATCAAGTTAAAGCCGAGAAAAAAACCGAAGCAGTTGAAGACCCTAAACTACAATACTAAAGCAAATTAAAATCTAGAAGATCGAGGGGGGAAAGTCTTCTTTTTTTTTTTTTTTTTAATTCAAGAGATTTAGACAGATGTCAGGAGAGAATATGAGTTTTTATTTAAAAAAGAATTAGCAAGTATATGTAGCCCGGTATATATATGTAACTTAAATATCAGTTCCTGTTTTTTCTTATTTTTTATTTCATTTATTTTATTTTTGTTGTTGTTTTTGCTAATAAGTATATGAAAATTAGATTTAAAATCATTGTATTGGTCATCCACCAAAAAAAGAAGAAGAAAAAATCCTCATACGCTATGATATTGTTTGAAATGTAGTTTTGGGTGTTATGAGGCAAATTTAAAAAATAAAAATGGGGGGTGGGGTGGTGATTTCTGAGTGACTTGCACGTAAAAAAGGGTTGGGGCGAAATATTTATAAACCAAAGTAGCTTAGAGACGAAATGTGTGACTACCTATCTGTTGTCTAAACTGGTACCCTGTTATCTCTCGATTCTCTTGAATACGTTTGTGCGCAATCAACAGGGTACCAGTTTATCTGTTGTCAAGAGTGACGTTACTCGTTCTCAACGAAGAAGTAGCTGTTGGCGCTTTTCTCCAAACAATATTCATTTCAGTCGTTTTGAACGTTTTCACCGATTTTGCTGTAATACAAGTTTAACACCATAGTAAGTAATGATTAGATTTATTCATTTAAAGTTGTTGGTTTTTTATACTGTGCTATTTTAAGGCCTAGGCCTTAATTTGCAATTTAAAAAATGGTTATGCTTGGGATTACATTTGTTTACATCCCTAATGAATAGTGACTACACGTTCTAACGTCTAAATAATTAATGTATCTGTGCTAGTAATTAATTGTATTGGATTCTAGATGAACAGATTGAATTAAGTTTTAAAAGAGGGTGTGAAAGGAGAAAGGGGGGGGGGGTGGGGGGGGGGGGTGGGGGTGTCGCGGGTAAATGGCATATTAGTATTCATTATATCTGCATAGAAAATTTGCAAATTTTATAAATAAGCAATATGTTGCAATATTAAAAGATCTGCTTATTTCACAGGATGATGGACACAACAAAGACTCCAGTTACAAACATGATTGCAAAGGTAGACTACAATATACCATCTAACTTCTAGTGTATTTTGACAACCACATTGGTAGCTTGTATTTTTAGAATTGAAATATATGTATTTTATAGGGATGGCAATTTTTAATCGGTTAACCGGTTACTCGGTCGGAACAGTGGTAAATCGGTTGCAAAACTGTAATTCGGTTAATTGAAAAAATACATAAAAATGTGTATTATCTGAGATGTATGTAAGGCAAAGATAACGAACATGGACCAATTCTTCGTAAGTCCTAAATTAGCATACAAAACACAAGAGTTGGGCAAACACAGAGCGTAGGACTGATTTTGAAAGTGGGGGGGGGGGGCAACTTAAAAAAAATAACCACGAAAGCTGGAGGGGGGGGGGGCAAACTTTTGTTGAAAGCAAAAAAAAAAAAAAAAACAAAAAAAAAATAAAAAAGGCATTTGAACACTAAAAGGGGGGGGGGGGGGGCAACCTCTATTTCAATTCAATTCAGATTCAATTTATTGAACAGCACCATTCATCATTGGCATATAGTCATCAACACAACTATACAAGAATAACAACAAGGTAATCAAATCAAATTTAAATACTGTCACATTGTATTGTAGTTGGGTTTGGGATAACATATAATATAAATATCTATCACCATATGTATACACACATACAAATGGTAATCTTACATAGTTTATATTATTAATATTTTTTTGGAGTTTTTCTTTTCTGGCTATTTAAAACACCTCATTTAAAAAGTTACATATTTTCGAGCAGTTCTTATATTTTTTTTGGGGTAAACAATTTCAATATAGGTTTTCATTCATATAACATTCACAATAAATATTTCATTATGCTGTTAATCTGTATTGTCGTAAACGGCAATAAAGAAACAAAGTGTATTTCGTTTCATGAATAATTTTGGCATGATGACAAGTACGTTTTCTCTAGGGAACACATGCGTCTTGAATATCTCGCCAGTTTCATATATAATGAATGGGCACTAATTCTTAATTTTGGTTAGATGTTAGAGATCTTTCTGACTTTTTTAATGGAAAAATGTAAGTAGTCTTGCGTTGTATCATTAAATTATTACTGAAATAGTGGGGGGGGGGGGGGGCACACTTCAAAATATGTTGACAAGCAAAAAAAAAAAAATGCGTTGAACACTAAAAGTGTGTTGTGGTGGGGGGGGGGGGCACAACCTCTATTTATTACTGAAAGTGGGGGGGGCAACATGCCCCCCACTTTCAAAAGTGGGGGGGGCGCATAAGTATGTTTTGCCCCCCCCCCCCACTTTTTCCTCAAGTAACGTTTTTCTGCCAAAAATACACACAATTTAGAGGTGCCCCCCCCCCCACTTTCAGTAATAAATAGAGGTTTGCCCCCCCCCCCCCCCCCCCCACACACCTTTTAGTGTTCAATCGCATTTTTTTTTTTTGCTTGTCACATAATTTGAAGTGTGCCCCCCCCCCCCCCCCCACTTTCAGTAATAAATTTTAATATGAATACAAACTGCAAGACTACTTACATTTTCCATTAAAAAAAGTCAGAAAGATCCAATCTTAACCAAATTAAGAATTTTAGTGCCCATTTTCTATTCATATATTGAAACTGAGATATTCAAGGACCATGTGTTCTAGAGAAAACTACTTGTTCATGCTGGCAAATTATTCATTGAAAACGAAATTTACATTTGTTCGTTTTATTGGTCCCGTTTACGATCAATACAGATTACAAGCATTAATGATAATATTTAATTGTGAATGTTATTAGAATGAAAACCCTATATATTGGAAATTGTTAACCCCCAGATATAAGAACTGCTCGAAAAATTGGAACTTTAAATGAGTGTTTTAATTACCAGAAAAGAAAAACTCCAAAAATTAACATAAAGAATGAAGATACCATGTTGTGTGTATACATGTGTAGATTATTTATATCTTAGTATGTTTATCCAAACCCAACTACATACATTCGTGGACAGTATTATTTTGATTGATTACCTTGTTGTTATTCTTGTTATTGTGTGGATGTACTATATCCAATGTATGAATGGTGCTGCAATAAATGAATTGAATGAATTTGAAATAGAGGTTTAGCCGCCCGCCCCCCCCCCCCCCCTTAGTGTCCAAATGCCTTTATTTTTTTTTTTTTTTTTTTTATTTTTTGACTATGTCACATAAAATTGCCCCCCCCCCCCCACTTTCTGTGATTTTTTTTAAGTTTGCCCCCCCCCCCCCACTTTTCAAAATCAGTCTACGCCTCTGTGTTTGCCCAACTCTTGGGTTTTGTATTCTTATTTAGGACTTACGAGATTGGTCACTTTCGTTATCTTTGCCTTTACATAACATTCAGATATACACATTTATTTATTTATTTTCACAGTTAACCGATTACTAAGATTTGCAATGCCGATTACCCTGTTCCGACGAGTACACCGGTAACCGATTTTAAAAATTGCCATCCCTATAAATTATATATTTCAATTCTAAAATACAAGCTTACCAATTGCTTTGGTGCAAATACACTAGAAGTTAGATGCATAATTGTAGTTCCTACCTGTTGCTCAGTTGGTAACTGGAGTCTTGTGGTGTGTCCATCACTCCGTGCTTAAAAATACAGCAAGATCTTTAATATTGCAACATATATTGGCTTATTTATATAAAAGAATTTTGCAAATTTTTATATGCAGATATAATGATACTAATATGTCATTTACCCGCGGACACCCCCCCCCACCCCCCCCCCCCCTTACTCCTTTCACACCCTCTTTAAAACTTAATTCCAATCTGTTCATACTAGAATCCAATACAATTAATACTAGCACAGATGTACATTAAATTTTTAGACGTTAGAACGATGTAGTCACTATCATTAGGGAATGTGAACAAAGTAATCCCAAGCATAACCATTTTTTAATGCAATTAAGGCCATAGGCCTTAAAAAGCAGAGTATAAAAAACCAACAACTTAAAGAATAAATCTAATCATTACTTACTATGGTGTTAAACTTTGTTTACAGCCAAAATCGGTTGAGAAAAGTTCAAAACGACTGAAATGATATTGTTTGGAGAAAAGCGCCAACAGCTACTTCTTTGTTGAGAAACGAGTAACGTCAACTCTTTGACAAACAGATACCGGTACCCTTGTGATTAGCGCACCAAACGTTATCAAGAGAATCGAGAGATACACGGAGGTACCGTATTAGACAACAGATAAAGGTAGATCTCACCACATTTTCGTTCTCTAAGCATACGTTTTGTTTATAAATATATTCGCACCCCAACCCTTTTTTTACGTTGCACGAGTCACTCAGAAAATCCACCACCCCACCCCCATTTATTTTTTTTAAATTGCCTCATAAACATCCCAAAACTACATTTTCAAACAATATCATAGCGTATGAGGATTTTTTTCTTTCTTTTTTTGGTGATGACCATACAATGATTTTAAATCTAATTTCATATTACTTATTAGCAAAAACAACAACAAAAATAAAATAAATGAAATAAAAAATAAAAGAAAACAGGAACTTGATATTTTAATTACTATATATACGGAGCTACATTATACTTGCTAATTCTTTTATTAATAAAAAACTCATTATTTTTCTCTTCCTGACATCTGTCGTAAATCTCCTTGAATTAAAAAAAAAAGAAAAAAAAAAAAAAACAAAAAAAGAAAACTTTCCCCCCTCGATCTTCTAGCATTTTAATTTGCTTTTAGTATTGTAGTTTAGGGGTCTTCAACTGGCTTCGTTTTCTTTTTCTCGGGCTTTAACTTGATTCTTAAATTAAAGGAAGGGTATCCTTTACTAGATGGGGTCAATTCTAGAACCTTTCAAACTTTGTTTTTCTTGCGGAAAAGGAATACAATGGAGGTGTTATAAATGTTTTCTTTCGTCTATAACCTAATTTCATACACTCGCGGTATTTTTTTCCATATCGGACATGACCAATTTGTACATTATGGTCCTGAGATGTTTAATGTTGTTCCACCGTCGAATATTGTTTTCCTATATGAGCTGAAGGTCAATCCCTTGATTAGATGGATCAAATACAGTCAGAACTCTCTTTATGCTCGAACTCAATGAACCAAGAAAAACTTCGAGATAATCCGTACATTCAAGATATCAAGAGGTTAAAAATACTAAGAAAATACGTGGCTGTGACATCCGAGTCACTTCGACATATTAAGGATCCATGGCTATCGAGATATCAGTCTTGAGATAGCCGACTGTGTACTGGTTTTGATCAGATCACATTGTCGTATATTACATAAAATTTTGAGAATATATATCTCTTCTTTTATTCATTAGAATTCCCTCTAGTCGGTGATTGGGAGTTTATACGAATATTTTCAATACTTCTTTTTTGGGATTGCATTCATGATATTTCCAGCTTTTTTCTAGTTCACAGCTCAATCTCACATTGTTTCTCTTCTAACTCTATCTCGTTCGGCAACACCTTCTAAATACATGTAGTATGGAAATGTATGCATTCAACTTAGCTCGCAGAACTTAGATCTCTGAAAAAAAATATTGGGACGATCTGTCCAATATTTTTTTTTCTTCAGATAGCTACAAGTTCTGCAGCTAGCATCAACTGAGTTAAATATGATATAAATCATGCACAAGTAATAATTATTTATCTTATTTCTTTGATTTTAGACAGAAAAAAATATGTCAACCCCCAATCCTCGCCTATATGTTCGGCGCTTACCAGCCTATTGAGCATGCAAGATCGTGCCACACCTAGACCTACTGTGACACTGGGCCTCGGTTTTGCAGGTTCTCATCTTAAATGCAAGCATATTCTAACTCGGATTCCCTAAATTTGTTAAATCTAAAAATCAAATAGTGCGATCACTCTCAAACCATATCATTAAATTACACTTCCTATTATCATTTGTTCAGAATCTGATAGTAAAATTAAATTTTCAGCCTGAGCAATTGTCGGAACGAGCTAAAATGTGCATTAGATCATATTATAAATTCCCTTCGTATCTTAAATCTTTAACTTCAAATGCTTCTGAGAGGACTTGCACAGTTTAGTGCTAATTTCTCTCCACATGCCAGATCCATTTCGACACAAATAAAAAGCACAACTTCAGATATTTAAAGTTAAATAAGGTGTTCACCAGAAAGAAACATCGAATATATTTTCTGCATAAAAGATACAAAACACTAGGTTCTATGAAATATCGTAGCAAAGAAAACTGTTTAGAACAAGAAAATATTATTCCTAATTTCTACATCACACAAACTTTTGAAAAAACGTCATAGAAGCAACACTATAAATAGTAAAAAAAAAAAAAAAATAAAAAAAAAAAAAAAAAAAAATCTAACACTTCGGTATATGTTAAACTCCGGAAACTGACTTTTTATAAGTAAGGCATAGAATAAAAATTCTATTAAGAAGTCGCAATACATGTTAATTGATTTATGCGCCGCATTACTTCTATCAAAGATAGCAATAATTTATTTATTGCGCCCGCATTAATTCAATTGTGGAGAGCAATAATCGATATTAATGCGTGCTGTATTCAATTAATGAAGACGGCGAATTTTTAAATTTCATTAATGTGTGCTATTAATTCAATTGAGAGCAGCAATTTATGCACGCATTTTCCGGTTACGAGAAATTCGGCCCATATATCAAAGTTGTATCAAAAAATCTGGAATCATCCCGTCAAAAATTTTTGAAATTTAAATTAAATTTTTTTCAATAAATTAAAATGTTTTATCTACCTACCTTCAGAGGCGTGGACTGATTTTGAAGGGGGGGGGGGGCAAACTTCAAATTTTGTGTGACAAGCCAAATTAAAAAAGGTTTCATTTCGGAACACTAAAAGGGGAGAGGGGAGCAGGACTCTAATTTCACAGAAAGTGGGGGGGGAGGGGGCGTGCAAACTTCAAAATTAAGTGAAAAGCAAAAAAAAAGAAAAAAAAAAGAAGTCTTTTAACACTTAAAGTGTGTGTGTGTCGTGTGGGGGGGGCGGAATTAACCTACTATAAAATTTCACCGAAAGTGAGGGGGGGGGGGCAAACTTTTCTAAATTTATGGTTTACCATGTACCTTTATGCAGAGAAAAAAAGTTACTTGACAAACAGTAATGTTTTTGCCTGGCCCCCCCCCCCCCCTTGAAAGGGGGATTGACCACCCCCCCCCCCCCCCCGGCTCCTACGCCAGTACCTAGCCTGGACTTTAACATCCCCTGGTATAGGGAAATCTCGGGTTAGGAAACCACACCATATTATTTTTAATCGGATGAGCGTGTATTCCGATTGGGCAAGAAGGCCAACAGGTACCAGTTTAGACAGTTGACCGAATTTTCCCCATCGTGCCATGGACGTGTAGACCAGTTTCAAAGTGTTTTTCGGCGGTGAATTACAAATTATAGGCCTATGTTGATCTATTCTTTTTCTTGAAAGAGCAGAGAATCAAAAGACCTAAACAATTTACTCATAACCATAATACTGAGGATATTGAATTTACAAGTGGAACATAGGTATTATGCGGGAGTATAGCCGCATCTGCATAGACTGTGAGGGTTATAGTGTTGTGCTCATAGAAAAGTTTTTTGCGCAAGCGGAATGTTTGAAATAGCTATCCAAGTTAATTGCAGGTAAGTGAGTGTCTTCTTCTTTCTTCTTTCTTCTTTCTTCTCTCTTCTTCTTCTTCTTCTTCCTCTTCTTCAAATCATTAGGCCAACAGTAGATCTAGATTGTGCTCGTTTGTCACGAGATAGGGAAGTAACTCTTACGCTATCTTTCAATGTCTTACGTACCACAGAAACTTCACGCATTTCAACACTTTTGGAAAACTGCTCTAGACTTAATTTACCCATTTTAACGGCCCCATCCCTTCATTTCCTATGTACACACTCGGACCCCCGCTTCCAAATTTATAAGGTGGAATGCTACACCTGAGAAATATTGACGTGGATGAAAAATAGAAAGCCGGGATATGGTTAAACCAATATTTTGAACAATAAACTTTTCAAATTACCCCAATTTTCGTCAAAAAGCAAATCAGTTTTAAGTAGAACAAGCAATTTGAAAAAAAAATTAAAAACCCTGCTGGAACAAACCCGCGATCTGCAGTTCACGAAATCAACTTGCTAACTTACTGAGCTACAGTATCTGGCCATAAGTGAGTCATCTTTTTATTTTTCAACTATATATTTCATTGAAAATTGGCCGTTTTGAAAAGACTTATTGCAGCATTTATTATAGCTCATTTTTGCGCGGGTTGCCGAGTGCCAAACACCGGCTTATAAAATGGTGAATGGCGGGCGGGCGGGAGGCGCGGGAAATATTTCTGTAACACTTACTCAGTTACTAACTTATTCGTAGCCTTCATGACATTTTAAAATTTATCATCTGGTGGGTTGGTCCCATATTCGTGTGGGATCCGATTTCAGACCTGTCCGACCTACTTCTAACTACCTGTTTACCGACTTAGAAAATATTTCCAGTGTTTATTCTTAATACTCAGCAATTTATCGTAGCCCTCTGACCTTTGATTATCCTATCATCAGCGGATGGTCCATATCCGTGGGGATTCGATTTCAGAACCTGTCCGACACCTTACTCCCTATTTACCGAACATATTTACAGCAACCCGGCCATTTCTGTCTGTGACGCATTTTTTTTTATATCAATATCTAAAAATGCAGAATTGTTTGTATTTTCATAGATTCAGAAATGATATAATTTGGTGTTTGCGTTGAAATCACAGGTCAAATGCAGAATTGAAATTTACGTAATAGATTTGTTAAGAAATAATAGTATTTTGAGGTTAACAATTTTGCGTTTGGTTTGATTTTCATTAAACATTTTCTCAGATCATGACATCACAATTTCGATTTAAGTATCAAAGGAAAAGAAAATTTCAACAATTATGAATAATATTGTGAAAAAAATTATGAAAATTTGGTTACCAAATTCACATCACAATATATTTACAAAAATTGCGTTTTCAATTGAAATATATAGTGGGAAAATGAATATGATGACTCACTTTTGGCCAGGTACTGTAGTTCGGTCGAGGCATTTAATTTTGAAATGAAGTGATATATACCCTGATGTGATATTTTCACCATTTTTCGAAAGGAAGTCAGCCCATTATGACGATGTGGATATCATTAATTTTATTTCACGTGATCACCTAGCGCGATTTCTCATTTGGTTAAAAACACCTTTTAGTAAACGATGGTGGATTTTTCGATCACGTCCTGAACAACAAGAAACAGTCTAATGACATTGTTTTGTTGTTGTAATATAAAATTAAATGATAAGAAATTAAATTCTTTATTTTTTTCGGGTGGTATTG
>CAJDSM010054859.1:0-10748 GCA_903981925.1 Ostrea lurida | reverse complement strand
AAGATAAATTGGGGGGGGGGTTTCTTTACTTGAATATTTGGCAATCATGATGTTTTTTGCCGTATCACAAAATATCGTATTTGGAGACCTATTTCCAGTGGTTTAGTTGCACCCCATTGTTAGAATTGATAGGGTTTGATCTAAGGCATCAACTAGGCTTCGCCTGGTTAGGGGTTGGTCACAGTATACTCACAGGCGGTGGTGCGGCAGTTCCTGGTAGTCGTCCCCGTATTTCCTGACGCCTAGCTTGTCGTACACGTGTGTTTCCTCCATTTCTAATGTTTATTTACAATCCTTGTGGCTGACCTCTCATGATACGTTGTTGAAGGCTGTTTTCCCCTTCTCCTTCTGTTTCCGAATTTTATGGAACTGAAAAATCACGTTTAAAAAGTACGGAAATAGCAAAATTAGTGTTGTTAAACGACTCCAATGCGACATTAAAATCCACTGGCGAAACCTATTGTCTGAGGAGAGCAAATTTCAAGAAGATATATTTGCATTGTAACACTTTCAAAACTCTCAATTTTCAATAAATTAAAATAAAAAATATATTTTTTCATTCCCATATGTCGATTCAATATATTCCCCCAGCAAACCTATGTCGGGAGAAGTAAAAGATCGCCACATGAGTCTTTCCATTGTATTTTTTTTTAGTCGTGCGCCGGTACCTCGGATTTGGTTGGTTATATAACAAGAAATTAAAACTCCGCGACAAATGGTAACACTTCCTCTCTAACCTTATAAATTTGATAATTCTGCCCAGAACCGCACTTTTCAGCTATTCCTCTAAATCAATCAACAATTTCATATTTACATTCCATCATCATCGGGTGAGGTTTTTGGATCAGGGTGTTATTGTCTTCCGAACTTATTCGATATACTAACAAGAGCTTGTTTCCTGCCCATATGATGAGCGTTTTTGAACAAATAATCAACACACACGGGCTAAATATACTATCTAACACAATGTTGTTGCAATAGTGTTTCAAAATCAGTCAAGTTTTAAACCAGACAGCAAATTCTTAAATTCTATTGGACTATTGAATTAGATCGACGCATTTACAAATGCAAGTTATAGGCCTTGCGCATTATTTCTTGGGTCAATATACTATTTGAATGTGTTTCATACAATTGTATGAAACAACATCAGTGTCATTATGGCACTGCACTGCAGGTGAACCTTGGCTGCTGTACACTCATTTTTTTTTTCAATACACTGGTTTGACTAAACAAAATTAACTTCCCTTTCATATCTACAAAGCAATAAGCTCAAAGGGCGTGAGCACGGCTGTACTCGGATCGATTGGGCGTCTGGGGGATGCCCTTTACTATCTCCTAGGCCTGCTGATCCCAGGAACACGTCTGGTGTGTCCCATGTGGCACTCGTGTTTGCCCTTTTTTTGCATTTGTTGTTGTCCTCCGACTAATTCACTTTATTTTGGAACTTACGACATTGGAACACTTGCACTGTTCGTCTTTAAACTATTGGGCCCTTATTCTAAAATAGTGTTAGGCATAACTTTCTCCATCTCCTCTTCTCCTCTCCTCTCTCAATCTTCGATTCATCGCTACCGTCTTGTAGATACTTCTCATTCTCCCTCCGCAAAGGGGATCGTGCGTCGGGGATTACTCTATACATCAATTTTTAATTGGAGCTCGTAGTGAACCTGAATTCATATTTCTTGATCACTGATCACAGCTTTATCAAATCTCTTCATATTATATTTCAACACTTTCTTCTTCAGGCACTATGTAGGCAGCATATTATATGGGGTATATCGGGTTCCAAACTAACTATCAATTTTGGTTAGGTAAAACAATAATTTGTTTTTGCTGAGATTTGAATATGAATATACATGTGCCTACGGTTTCATATAGATGAATCTTTTAAAAATGTATGGGATGGAGACCCACTATCGTTCCTTTGAAATATTTCGACACATTTAATTGTAGATTTTAATTCATCTCTCTCATGGCTCTCGATTTCTCATCTCTCTCCCGTGCGATCTATCATCCTTCTTCGTCTCCCCTAGTATGCTCTCTCTCTCTCTCTCTCTTCTCTCCTATAGTGAATATAGTGATATATAGATACATCGTATATATAACTTACCATTTCTTAGTAAGTCTTCTATACTTCTCCAGCAAATTGAATCCATCCCGCTAGGGGAAGAAATGTACTAATCGTAATAATTAGGTGGCATCTTTAAGAACTTAATCATTATTTAGATCATCTTTACATTTTCTTGTTTCTGGCTTGTATTATTTTCCATATATCTTCTATAACCTATATTGGGCCTTTGGAAAAGCTACAGTAATTTAGTTATGATTTTCATTGCATGTAATATAACCGAATAACTATGTCTTCGAACAGTTTCAGTTAAATTGGCAGAAATGGCCCTAATAATTATTTAAAAAAAAAGCTTGGCTTTAGTTTATATTTGTTTTAAAAACAGTAAACTTATAGCCTAATTGGTGACCCGCCGAACAAGACAGTCCTTGCCACCCATTTTCCACGAACCATCTTAAACAATCTTCCATTTTCCTGTTGAACAAGGACTTCTGCCCATTTCTACAAAGTCCGCAGTCAACGCAACAGTTTTGGTCCGGTACTTGTAAGGGCTACACTCTGACAATGATAGTAACACATAAATATTACTTGTATGATCTAAAGTAGACAATTTGCTTTCTGATAAACCTTGCATGATCATAAAGATTTTGGGGCTAATGGCTGAAGAACGATACATACACTACATTTCAATCAAATAGTGTATGAGAAAAGATAATAAATATCCATATATTTGTAGTAAATTTACACAAAAATCATTCTTTTTTTTATTATAAATGATGTTTATTCAATTGGCGTAGGTTAACATTGTCATTAAAAACGTAATTATAATATTCCCAGGAAACCATATATTCAAAGTCCGGTTGTAGGGCAAAACAAGGGACCTTCCAAACAAAACAAAGGCAGGGACCGGGAGGTTGCCAGTGAAGGAGTAGCTCACCTCTCGCCTGACCACGATGACAGCTAGTGCTGAAACCCTTACTAGAAAATATTATGTAAACAGGATTACCCCGTCAATATCTAATGTCATCTGTATCACCGACTTAAATGTACAACGATTGCTTAAGTTTTGTACACAATAATACAATATTTTCCTAAATATTATATTTAATTTTAGTAGGTGTGACAACCATTATGATAAAACCAGAAATAAAATGTGTTTTGATGTAAAATTTTCAAGTTAGAAATTCTATAAATGTTGTTTGGCATATTGAGAAATATATATTATTTAATTTATTTCAACGTAATCACCTAGCGCCGATCTCATTGGTTAACAACACCCTTTAAGATTTGAGGTGATTTTTTCGAAATCAACGTGCCTGGACAACCAAGTAAAAGTACTAATGGATAAATTGTTTGTTGTTGTAATATAAATATTAATGATTAAAAATAATCTTATATTTTTGTTTGGGTGATAATGGCAGGTTATTCACTCGAGATTTTTAGAACGTAAAGGCTTCTGGGGTAACTTTATCCATAAATGCGCTGTATCAACCCCGACAAAAAAAAAATGAAAGATCAACTTGGGGCGAGGGAAACATTAATAAACTCAGGCAATGTCACTTATACGTAAGATATACGTCAGTGTTGCATTCCGATTTAAACGCGGTAAGGGAGTATGCGCTCATTCTAAATTTATAACTGGGTCTAGTTTTTAAAGAAACCAAGAAGTGGTAAATGAAGTGTACTATTGAGACTGGGACATGGAGAAAACGTTGTAGGTTCTTAGTCTTCCAGCTGATCACAGTGCCTAGTTTATCACACATTGTCTTTGTTATGTATAAAAAAGTTACTCTTATCATATTAATTTGTTTTTTTACCAAATGAACTAGGATGGTGTACTTCAACATCCTTGGGAATCCTACTTAACATTTGCTCCTTTAGCAATTTTCCAACAAAGACATGAATTTCCCTTCCAAAATCAAAAACACTGGGGTTTCGGTTTTAAATAACCTTTCTCAGTCATTTCGCAAAATTTCTAGTTTCTATAATATTTTGTTAGGTCGCGTCGCTAATAATGACCTTGTGTTGACGATTCAATTATCTATTAATCATTTACATGTTGAATGACTTCTGTTGGTCATACCCTTTGTTAGAACCCTGTCATTTTCCCCTACTGGATTTTGAGGCACTTTACGGGATTAGATCCCGTTTACTTTTTATTTCGACGTACAGGCTCACGGCGGGTGTGTTGACGCGGTCAGCAGGAGGGCATTGGTTACTCCTCCCATGGCACCCTGAATCCTACCTTCGCGGTTTTTGTCCGGAAGTCGTGTTGGCCTACAGGCTTCCATTCGATTTTTGCAATGTTTTTTGGAATTATGATTATGTTTGACACGAATGTTAACCTACACCTTCGCGCTTTTATGATAATATATAAAGTGATGTGGGTATTATGAATTTTCAGTGCACCGAATTTTTTATTGGATATACTCCCAGACAAATTTTTAGTCAGACATCTCCTCATTACTATTCATTCATTTCCTTGGTTTAAAAAATATATTGGAGGAGTATTCGTATTTGCTTGTTTTACAAAACACTTACATATGAAAAGGTTACAATCCGAAGACAGTGCTTTACCATTTTATGACTGATGTTGTCTGATTTTAGTAAGCCAAGCGTAATGCAATTTCCATATAGTTTTAATTATTAGTGGTATTCGGTTAATTAAGAGCCATTTCCTTGTAACCACTTAAAAATTTTAAAAAATTGGCAAAGCAATAGTCCACCTATTTTTTCATGAAATTTTGTGATTTTGTTAATAAGTTTTTTCATTTGTGTCCATAAAAGGTTTTTTCATGAAACTTGCCATGAATGTTACCTCTGTATAACCATGGTTTTCAAAAATGTGTTCAAAAGTTAAATGCTGGCACGTTGCTATACAGAAACATGTTGAAATATAAATCAAATTTGCTTTTTCCAGAAATGAGGTAGTGGTTTGCACAAAAATTCCAAAATAACAAATAATTAATATTGTCTTACAAATTGTATTTTTCAATATCAATAATAAAATAGATCCTATCTTTTAATTTTTGAGGGAAAAGTTCAATAATGGACAATTTGATGTGATTTTTATAATTCCAATCAATAAATCTGTGAAGTTTGTGTTTTAAAAATTCAATGATCTTTATGTTTTTAAAAACTTTTATTCCCATGCCACCTCAAAATAGCAGTGCATTTTAAAACCAACTTATTGTATGTTTTAATTCAAAATCTAAAATAAAAACCTCTTGGGAATGGCTGCCTATTTAACGCAATTCGAAGGGGCATGAATTTTGGGGTGAAGGCCTTTTTTTTTTACCCAAAGAGTCATTCCCCTTTGGAAAATTCTTCAACGGTCATTAGGTAATAAATTTACATAGAAAACACAAAATAATATGGCGGGATGTGTCTCACAACTGGTGAAATTTTGGAGATTGTACTTCGCTTGAAGGACATGGTGA
Source organism: Ostrea lurida (assembly GCA_903981925.1). Taxonomy (NCBI): domain Eukaryota; kingdom Metazoa; phylum Mollusca; class Bivalvia; order Ostreida; family Ostreidae; genus Ostrea; species Ostrea lurida. The sequence continues at coordinate 5,240 of CAJDSM010054859.1, read as the reverse complement.
AGTTCAAAAATTACCGTCTCTATTCAACAAAGATAAATTGGGGGGGGGGGGTATTCTTTTACTTGAATATTTGCAATCATGATGTTTTGCGTATCAAAATATCGTATTTGGAGACTCATTTTTATTGCAATGTTGAATTGATATAGTTTGAATCTAACACATGGCTTCCCTGTAGGGGTTGGTCAGTATTCACAGGCGGCAGTTCCTGGTAGTCGTCCGTATTCCTGACGCCTAGCTTGTCGTACACGTGTGTTTCCTCCATTTCTATGTTATTTACAAATCCTTGTGGCTGACTCTCATGATACGTTGTTGAAGGCTGTTTTCTCTGTTTCCGGATTTTATGGAACTGAATCACGTTTAAAAGTACGGAAATAGCAAATAGTGTTGTTAAGACTCCAATGCTGACATAGAATCCACTGGCGAAACCTTTGTCTGAGGAGGCAAATTTCAGAAGATATATTCATTGTAACACTTTCACTCTCATTTTCATAATTAAAAAAAAAAATATTTTCATTCATATGTCGATTCAATATATCCCAGCAAACTAGAAGTAAAAGATCCCACAGAGTCTTTCCATGTATGCGCCGTACTCGGATTTGTTATTAAACATAGAAATTAACGACAAATTAACAACTCAACTTTATGATAATCGCAACGATTTCAGCTCCTCTATCATCAACAATTCATATTTACATTCCATCATCATCTGCAGATTATGTGTATGTCTCCGAACTTATTCGATACACAAGAGCTTGTTCTGCATATGATGAGTTTTTGAATCACAACAGGCTAATTACAAACACAATGTTGTTGCAGTGTTTCAACAGTCACGTTTAAAGACAGAAATTCTTAAATCTATTGTCATGATAACGATTTAAAATGCAAGTATGGCCTGCCATAGGGTCAAATACTATTTGATGTGTTTCATAGCAATTGTTGAACCATTTTTTCATACACTGGTTTGACTACAAATTACTCCCTTTATCTAATCAAAGCAATAAGCTCAGGACAGGTGTGACCGGTCGACGGGGGATGCTTACTATCTCCTAGGACCCTGATCCCACCTCTGGTGTGTCCCATGTGGCACTCGTGTTTGCCCTTTTTTTGCATTTGTTGTTGTCCTCCGACTAATTCACTTTATTTTGGAACTTACGACATTGGAACACTTGCACTGTTCGTCTTTAAACTATTGGGCCCTTATTCTAAAATAGTGTTAGGCATAACTTTCTCCATCTCCTCTTCTCCTCTCCTCTCTCAATCTTCGATTCATCGCTACCGTCTTGTAGATACTTCTCATTCTCCCTCCGCAAAGGGGATCGTGCGTCGGGGATTACTCTATACATCAATTTTTAATTGGAGCTCGTAGTGAACCTGAATTCATATTTCTTGATCACTGATCACAGCTTTATCAAATCTCTTCATATTATATTTCAACACTTTCTTCTTCAGGCACTATGTAGGCAGCATATTATATGGGGTATATCGGGTTCCAAACTAACTATCAATTTTGGTTAGGTAAAACAATAATTTGTTTTTGCTGAGATTTGAATATGAATATACATGTGCCTACGGTTTCATATAGATGAATCTTTTAAAAATGTATGGGATGGAGACCCACTATCGTTCCTTTGAAATATTTCGACACATTTAATTGTAGATTTTAATTCATCTCTCTCATGGCTCTCGATTTCTCATCTCTCTCCCGTGCGATCTATCATCCTTCTTCGTCTCCCCTAGTATGCTCTCTCTCTCTCTCTCTCTTCTCTCCTATAGTGAATATAGTGATATATAGATACATCGTATATATAACTTACCATTTCTTAGTAAGTCTTCTATACTTCTCCAGCAAATTGAATCCATCCCGCTAGGGGAAGAAATGTACTAATCGTAATAATTAGGTGGCATCTTTAAGAACTTAATCATTATTTAGATCATCTTTACATTTTCTTGTTTCTGGCTTGTATTATTTTCCATATATCTTCTATAACCTATATTGGGCCTTTGGAAAAGCTACAGTAATTTAGTTATGATTTTCATTGCATGTAATATAACCGAATAACTATGTCTTCGAACAGTTTCAGTTAAATTGGCAGAAATGGCCCTAATAATTATTTAAAAAAAAAGCTTGGCTTTAGTTTATATTTGTTTTAAAAACAGTAAACTTATAGCCTAATTGGTGACCCGCCGAACAAGACAGTCCTTGCCACCCATTTTCCACGAACCATCTTAAACAATCTTCCATTTTCCTGTTGAACAAGGACTTCTGCCCATTTCTACAAAGTCCGCAGTCAACGCAACAGTTTTGGTCCGGTACTTGTAAGGGCTACACTCTGACAATGATAGTAACACATAAATATTACTTGTATGATCTAAAGTAGACAATTTGCTTTCTGATAAACCTTGCATGATCATAAAGATTTTGGGGCTAATGGCTGAAGAACGATACATACACTACATTTCAATCAAATAGTGTATGAGAAAAGATAATAAATATCCATATATTTGTAGTAAATTTACACAAAAATCATTCTTTTTTTTATTATAAATGATGTTTATTCAATTGGCGTAGGTTAACATTGTCATTAAAAACGTAATTATAATATTCCCAGGAAACCATATATTCAAAGTCCGGTTGTAGGGCAAAACAAGGGACCTTCCAAACAAAACAAAGGCAGGGACCGGGAGGTTGCCAGTGAAGGAGTAGCTCACCTCTCGCCTGACCACGATGACAGCTAGTGCTGAAACCCTTACTAGAAAATATTATGTAAACAGGATTACCCCGTCAATATCTAATGTCATCTGTATCACCGACTTAAATGTACAACGATTGCTTAAGTTTTGTACACAATAATACAATATTTTCCTAAATATTATATTTAATTTTAGTAGGTGTGACAACCATTATGATAAAACCAGAAATAAAATGTGTTTTGATGTAAAATTTTCAAGTTAGAAATTCTATAAATGTTGTTTGGCATATTGAGAAATATATATTATTTAATTTATTTCAACGTAATCACCTAGCGCCGATCTCATTGGTTAACAACACCCTTTAAGATTTGAGGTGATTTTTTCGAAATCAACGTGCCTGGACAACCAAGTAAAAGTACTAATGGATAAATTGTTTGTTGTTGTAATATAAATATTAATGATTAAAAATAATCTTATATTTTTGTTTGGGTGATAATGGCAGGTTATTCACTCGAGATTTTTAGAACGTAAAGGCTTCTGGGGTAACTTTATCCATAAATGCGCTGTATCAACCCCGACAAAAAAAAAATGAAAGATCAACTTGGGGCGAGGGAAACATTAATAAACTCAGGCAATGTCACTTATACGTAAGATATACGTCAGTGTTGCATTCCGATTTAAACGCGGTAAGGGAGTATGCGCTCATTCTAAATTTATAACTGGGTCTAGTTTTTAAAGAAACCAAGAAGTGGTAAATGAAGTGTACTATTGAGACTGGGACATGGAGAAAACGTTGTAGGTTCTTAGTCTTCCAGCTGATCACAGTGCCTAGTTTATCACACATTGTCTTTGTTATGTATAAAAAAGTTACTCTTATCATATTAATTTGTTTTTTTACCAAATGAACTAGGATGGTGTACTTCAACATCCTTGGGAATCCTACTTAACATTTGCTCCTTTAGCAATTTTCCAACAAAGACATGAATTTCCCTTCCAAAATCAAAAACACTGGGGTTTCGGTTTTAAATAACCTTTCTCAGTCATTTCGCAAAATTTCTAGTTTCTATAATATTTTGTTAGGTCGCGTCGCTAATAATGACCTTGTGTTGACGATTCAATTATCTATTAATCATTTACATGTTGAATGACTTCTGTTGGTCATACCCTTTGTTAGAACCCTGTCATTTTCCCCTACTGGATTTTGAGGCACTTTACGGGATTAGATCCCGTTTACTTTTTATTTCGACGTACAGGCTCACGGCGGGTGTGTTGACGCGGTCAGCAGGAGGGCATTGGTTACTCCTCCCATGGCACCCTGAATCCTACCTTCGCGGTTTTTGTCCGGAAGTCGTGTTGGCCTACAGGCTTCCATTCGATTTTTGCAATGTTTTTTGGAATTATGATTATGTTTGACACGAATGTTAACCTACACCTTCGCGCTTTTATGATAATATATAAAGTGATGTGGGTATTATGAATTTTCAGTGCACCGAATTTTTTATTGGATATACTCCCAGACAAATTTTTAGTCAGACATCTCCTCATTACTATTCATTCATTTCCTTGGTTTAAAAAATATATTGGAGGAGTATTCGTATTTGCTTGTTTTACAAAACACTTACATATGAAAAGGTTACAATCCGAAGACAGTGCTTTACCATTTTATGACTGATGTTGTCTGATTTTAGTAAGCCAAGCGTAATGCAATTTCCATATAGTTTTAATTATTAGTGGTATTCGGTTAATTAAGAGCCATTTCCTTGTAACCACTTAAAAATTTTAAAAAATTGGCAAAGCAATAGTCCACCTATTTTTTCATGAAATTTTGTGATTTTGTTAATAAGTTTTTTCATTTGTGTCCATAAAAGGTTTTTTCATGAAACTTGCCATGAATGTTACCTCTGTATAACCATGGTTTTCAAAAATGTGTTCAAAAGTTAAATGCTGGCACGTTGCTATACAGAAACATGTTGAAATATAAATCAAATTTGCTTTTTCCAGAAATGAGGTAGTGGTTTGCACAAAAATTCCAAAATAACAAATAATTAATATTGTCTTACAAATTGTATTTTTCAATATCAATAATAAAATAGATCCTATCTTTTAATTTTTGAGGGAAAAGTTCAATAATGGACAATTTGATGTGATTTTTATAATTCCAATCAATAAATCTGTGAAGTTTGTGTTTTAAAAATTCAATGATCTTTATGTTTTTAAAAACTTTTATTCCCATGCCACCTCAAAATAGCAGTGCATTTTAAAACCAACTTATTGTATGTTTTAATTCAAAATCTAAAATAAAAACCTCTTGGGAATGGCTGCCTATTTAACGCAATTCGAAGGGGCATGAATTTTGGGGTGAAGGCCTTTTTTTTTTACCCAAAGAGTCATTCCCCTTTGGAAAATTCTTCAACGGTCATTAGGTAATAAATTTACATAGAAAACACAAAATAATATGGCGGGATGTGTCTCACAACTGGTGAAATTTTGGAGATTGTACTTCGCTTGAAGGACATGGTGAAGTTCAAAAATTACCGTCTCTATTCAAC
>CAJDSM010054857.1:4836-15233 GCA_903981925.1 Ostrea lurida | reverse complement strand
GTGCAATACTCTCAGAATGCTTGTTTAAAAATTGAAACATGCACAGTATCCTAAATACTACACTGATTTCTACCACACTAATCCTAGAAGGTTGGTTTAGTGTTTCGTAGAAATGTCCCAATACAACATTAAAGTTGAAACTCTCTCCATTCAAGTGAAACTTGAGTGACCCAAATTCAAATCTGAGAACAAAAGGAAGCCCTGCTGTGTTATTTACAAAGTGTACATTATCAAAGGGTTGTTGCTCTGTAATTGTCACTGAATGGATACAATGAGTTGCATATATCTCCTGCTGTTGTTTATTGCCATCAGATACAAGGAGGTGGTGAAAACTCGATTCTGAATATAAGATAGAGACAGGATCTTGGTTTCACAATGACACACCCAGATATGAAGCTAAGCCTTCTTTCTAAGCCTTGTTGCTGCAAGTCTTGTTGAGTATAACCATGATAATACTATGAATATTTGTCCATTTTAGGAGGCCACGTATAGAAGAAGAGATTTTGGCCAGCAGACCACGATTGCCAAAGCTAGATCAGCTCAAATGGAGAGTTGATGTTGCCATTTCCACAAGGTGTGCAAATACCAAGTTTTTATCTGTACATGTATTTGATAAATAAGAAGTAATTGACCGTGAATGTGACTGCTTATCATAAAGTTACATTTACGTCTGTTACCTATCAATTCTAAACACAAAGACTTACTGTAAAGGGCTTTAATTTCGCAGGGCTAAAATTTCACGATTTTTATCTTTTAGCATTTTGCGATGGTTTATATTTTGCGGATAGTAAATATTATAAGCTAGAATCATATACCCAAATACACTGAACACCACTTCACAATGGTTTTATTTTTGCGATAGTTGACGTAATCATGAATATAGCGAAATTAAAACCCACACGAATAATTCCCCCTATAGAGTACTAATGAACTATGCAGCTCGCCACATATCATCTTTTATTGGGGCAGTCTTTTTTAAAAGTGGGGAGGGGGAATGTTCAACATGCACTTATTAAGAAGGATTGCAGATTCAAATATGAAAGAAAATAACCCACTTTGATAAAGAAATTTTAACCAGGTTTAGGAAAGGTTGTAACCTACCAACCCACCCCTTCCACCATTGTTTTAGATGTATTGATAGATAATGTCATCTCAAACATGCTCCAACAGTCTTTATCTTGACTTTATTGAAAAGTATGTTTTGTATCGAGTGACTGGTATATAAGATAGATAGTCAATCTAATTAAAATTAGACCTTCCGTCGCGTGGACGTATCAAAACCGGGGAGCGGATGGAAGGTCTAATTTTAATTAGATTGGATAGATAGTGTCCATACTGTGTGCAAAATATACTGTAAAGGGGGGAATACTGAGTCTGTATTCAAAACATGTCCAAACACTTTTAAGAAATTTACAAGTGTTTTCTCGTACTTGTAATTTTCAAAGTTTCAGGAAGATACCTAGAAAATTCTTATTTTACTGTTTGTGTATCAGTTATAGTTATCACAAAGCGTTCAATCACATCTAGCTAACAGGAGCAGATTATCAGACCAAACTCCTGTAATCCAACTCTTCAATTTGTCAGCACTGTAATAATATATGTATAGCTCATCTAAGTCCATTCAGTGTTCAAAGTTTATAGAATGTATGTTATTTTAAAACTTATAAGTACATTTGCATTGTTTTATTAGCTAGTTTCTTCACAGTGTGACATTGTATGGGTTGAAATGTCAGAGTGTCCGTGAACGTTTGACACAGCTGTAGTGAATGTAGCATGTAAATGTTATTCTTACTGTCTATGTTTCAGTGTTCTAAACAGAGTACTAGAGCCAACCATTATGATGGAAATGAAACTAAGCAATGGAAAGATACATTTATTTGAGGTATGCAATATTCAATATAGATAAGTACAGTCAAACCTCGTTATCTTGAACTCCATGGGATTGCCAATATCGAGATAAAATGAGTGGATGGGACTTCCGAATCACTTCAACATAGTCATGGTATTCATGATATCAATGGTATTCATGATATCAGTGATCGAGATACCAAAGTTTGACTGTATATAGTACTAATTATATCTGGTGATCATGAAGATTTAGTGGAGAAGCATCCCGGATACAACAATACAATTGCCAAAAATTTACCAATTTTCAGAAAATCTTTTCTGCAAGAAAAAACTTAATGCATAGTCATGTATACCAGGAAAGTCTACCAATTTGTAAATCTCATATAGTGTTGATGTGTACTTCATTTATAATAGATAACATTTCTATGCTATTACTAAACATATTTATAAGAGGCAGATAGCCCATTACCAAAATTGTAAATTTCTTGATCCTAGGGGTAGGGATTTTTGTTCCATGGTGGGTTCATGATGATTAAAGATCTTTAATATTTACTGATGTTGTATAAAAAAAAAACTAAGTGATTTTTTTTAGGTAAAGCAGCTTAAAAGGGATCGATGTACCAAAATTGTAAATTTCACAACCTCAGGGTTCTAGCTATAGGGTTTGTCCAAAAGAGTCATAATATAGTGCTACATGTAATATAACATGATGTGTTATATAAAGTCTTTCATAAGTATTGGTTTTTTCAAGGGCATTTGTGTAAAAGAACAGTATATCTTGTTTTAACTTGGATATGCAGAGGAGGAAAGTTGTTCTAGATTTTGTAAACCTTGGTGACTAGTGATACTTTTAACTAATACTTAGGTGACTGATAAGGCATGTGGGTCTTGTCGGATCTCAGCCAATCAGAAAGCTCTGAGCCTCAGAATTATTCAATACATAATATGTAATCATTGTCTCTCTGAGACTGGTAATAAGTTCCTGCTGGAATAGCAGACGTTAACTGTAATATAATCCTGATCTCACAGATCTTGAATAACAAACAACACCATTTATTACATTTTCAGCAGTGAAATATTGAAATTTATCCGTTGAATAGAATTTGTTATTTTTCACAGTGTGAAAAATAACAAAAGTGTTAATTTCACATGAGGAAATATCAACTTCTCCGGTCTACTTGCCCGCAATACTATCCGCAATACTAATATAATCTTAATTTATGTTATTTTAAATGTTTTTCTTATTTGAATATCCCAAAAGTAATTTAAATTTCACTTTAGAGGATGTTGATCCAACCTATCGATACATAATGTATGTCCGTCGTAAATAGATGACGCAGCATATCGATCACATTTGTGATTTGTTTACATCTACAAATTGTGTTGGGTTTAGCGAATTATGCGACAATGTTGCATGTTATCATTATTTATGGTGAGATTATGAATGTAGTTTTAAAAACTTATATGCAAACAAATGCCGAAGCTGATTTAGTTTTTCTCCTGCCTTACACGACATCTTTTATGTTGTTGTTGGGCTCTAGATTCGCAACGACTCAAAACTACGACAAAGTCGGAATCGTATCGCATTTGTTTTTAGATCTGATCAATAAATTACATGAATAACCGAAACGACGAGTTCTCGCTTTGTCGATTTGTTCCTATGCGAATCCCTGCATAGCAATTTCTATAATATGTAGGTATAATGTGTATCAGAGTTTATGAGTAAGAACAGGGCTAGGCTGGGACAGCTAAAAAAGAATGAAAAGTAATAAATAGAAAATTCAATGTTTTTGTCTTGGATAGAAAATTTTTTTCAACGAGTGAGACAGATATTTTTTAATATTTTACAGAAGTGCAAGCACGAGTAAAATAGAAAAATCACTGTCTCACAGAGTCGAAATAAATTCTTAATCTTTAACGCAAACACATTGATTTTCTATTTATTACATTCATATCTTTTTTAGCCTGTCCCACTAGCCCTTTCTGACTCCATAACTGATACACATGTATCCTACATATTAATAGAAATTGCTATGCAGGATATCGCATAGCGAAACAAATCGACATAAGCGAGAACTATCGTCGTTGTGCGTATTCATGTAATTTATGTGATCAGATCTAAAAACAATGCGATACGATTCACTGTTGTCGTAGTTTTGAGTCGTTGCGAATCTAGAGCCCAACAACAACATAAAAGATGTCGTGTAGGCAGGAGAAAACTAAATCACTTGCGCATTTGTTATGCATAAAGTTTTAAACTACATCATAATCTCACCATAAATATGATAACATGCAACATTGTCGCTACATTCGCTAAAACCAACACAATTTGTAGATGTTAAAAAAATCACAAATGTGATGATACTGCGTGACGTATCTATATTACAAGACGTGACATACTTATGTATCGATAGGTGGATCCAACAATCCTCTAAAGTGAAAATTAAATATTTTGGGTATTCAAATAAGAAAACACATTTAAAATAACTAACATTAAGATCTATCATTAGTATTGCGGATAGTATTGCGGGCAAGTAGACCGGAGAAGTTGACTATTTCCTCATGTGAAATAACACTTTTGTCTATTTTTCACACGTTGGAAAATAACAAAATTCTATCAACGGATAAATTCAATATATTCACTGCTGAAAAATGTAATAAATGGTGTTTGTTTGTTATTCAAGATCTAGTGAGATTCAGGCCCATTATAATTACGTTAACGTCTGCTATTCCAGCAGGACTTATTACGAGTCTCAGAGAGACAATGATTACATATTATGTATGAATAATTTGATCAGAGGTTTCTGATTGGACTGAGATCCGACAAGACCCACATGCCTTATCCAGTCACCTAATGTATTAGTTAAAAGTATCACTATGCACCAAGGTTTACAAAAATCTTAGACAACTTCTCCCTCCTGAATTCCAAGGTTAAAACAAAAGACTTATCTTTTTACCAAAATCCTTGAAAAACCTAATACTTAATGAAAGACTTTATATAAACAAATGTTAATATTACATGTAGCACTATATTATGACGTCTTTTTGGACAAACCTTGATAGCTAGAACCCTGAGGTTGTGAATAATTTACAATTTGGTAATCAGAGTCCCTTTTAAGTGCTTTACTAAAAAAAATCACTTAGTTTTTTTTTATACAACATCAGTAAATATTAAAGTCTTTAATCACATGAACCCACCATGAACAAATCCCTACCCCTAGGATAAGAAAAAGAATTTACCAATTATTGGTAATCGGCTATCTGCTCTTATAAATATGTTATTGTAATATGCATAGAAATGTTATCTATTATAAAATGAAGTAACATCAACACTATTGAGATTTAAAAATTGTAGACTCCTTCCTGGTTATACATGATATTGCATTAGTTTTTTCATTGCAGAAAAGATTTTCTGAAAATTGGTAAATTTTTGGCAATTGTATTGGTGTATCGGGATAGGCTTCTCGCATAAATCTTCAATCCACCAGATATAATTAGTACCTATATACACGTCAAAACTTGTATCTGATCACTGATACATGATATAATTATATCATGAATACCATGGACTAGTGTTGAAGTGATTCGGAAGTCCATCACTCATTACTACGATATATGAATCCCATGGAGTTAAGACTAACGGAGGTTGACTGTACTTATCTAATATTTGAATATTTGCCATACCTCAAATAAATGTATCTTTCCATTGTTAGTTCATTTCCAATCATATGGTTGGCTCTAGTACTCTGTTTAAACACTGATAACATAAGACAGTTAAGAAATAAGATTTACATGCTACATTCAACTACAGCTGTGTAAACGTTCACGGAACTCTGGCATTTCAACCCATACAATGTCACACTGTGAAGGAAACTAGCTAATAGAAACAAGCAATGACTATAAGTTTTAAAATAAACATACATTCTATAAACTTTGAACACTGAAATGGAACTTAGATGAGCTATACATATATTATACAAGTGCTGACAAATTGAAGAGTTGGATTACAGGAGTTTGGTCTGAGAATTGCTCCTGTTAGTAGATGTTGATTGAACGCTTTGTGATAACTATTAACTGATACACAAACAGTAAAATCAAGAATTTTCTAGTATCTTCCTGAAACTTTGAAAATTACAAGTACGAGAAAACACTTGTAATTTCTTAAAAGTGTTTGAGACATGTTTTGAATACAGACTCAGTATATCCCCCCTTTACCAGTATATCGTTGAGGATTGTCACACAGTATGGACATATCTATCAATCTAAAATTAAATACTAACTTCCAATCCAGGCATCGAGCCCGATGTTTGATACGTACCAGCACACGAGGGCGACGAAGCTAATGTTTCATTAAGATTGACTATACTATCTTATATACCAAGTCACATCGATACAAAACATACTTTTCAATAAAGTCAAGATAAGACTGGTTGGAGCATGTTGAGATGACATTATCTTATCAATACATCTAAAACAATGTGAGGGATGGGTTGGTAGGTTAAGACCTTTCTAAACTGGTTAAAAATTCTTTATCAAAGTGGGTATTTTCTCTTCATATTTGAATCTGCATCCTTCTTAATAGAGTGCATGTTGAACACCACGCATTACAGTTCCTGAACAGTAACTTGGTTAAAAAGAGACTGCCAACTGGGAAAAGATGTATATATAGCGAAGCTAGCACTATGCTTCATGTAGATACTCTAATAGGGGAATTAATATCGTGTGGGTTTTTGATTTCGCTATATGTTCATGGATTACGTCAATTCGCACAAGTAATCGAAAAACAGTTGTATGATGAAGTGGGTTCAGTGTATTCTGGTATATGAATTCTAGCTTATTAAGTAGTAAGGTTACTATCCGCAAAATATAAACCATCGGGCAAAATGCTAAAAGATAAAAATCGTGAATTTTTAGCCCTTGGAAATTAAAGGCCTTTACAGTAAGTCTTTGGTGTTTAGAATTGAAGTAACAACCGTAAATGTAACTTTAGATAGCAAGTCCATAGTGATATAAGGTACAATTTAACTTCTTATTTATAAATTACATGTAAGATAAAACTTGTGTATTAAGACGACCTGGAAAAATGGCAACGTATAATCAACATCTCTCCAATTATTATAGCTGATTCGGTGAATGCGGCTTCTTGGCATGGCGTTGGAGGCTGCCTAGAGCCAAATATATTCCTTTTCGTAGAGTCATATGCTCTAATAATGAGACATTGATGACAATTATTATAGTACGATGGTTTTATATCTCAACAATAGACTGCAAGCACAAGGCTATGAAGGTATAGGCTTAGCTTCATATCTGGGTGTTCATTGTTGAAACCAGATCCTGTTCTCTATCTATATTCAGAATCGATGTTTTCACCACCTCTTTGATATCTATGGCAATAAACACAGCAGGAGATATTGCAATCATTGTATCCATTCATTGACAAATTACAAGAGCAACAACAACCTTTGATAATGTACACTTTGTAAATAACACAAGCGAGGGCTTCCTTTTGTTTCTGAGATTTGAATTGGGTCACGTCAAGTTTCACTTGCATGAGAAGAGTTTCAACTTTATGTTGTATTGGGACTATTTTACTACGAAACACTAAACCAACCTCTGAGGATTACTGTGGTGAAACTCAGTGTATGTATTTAGGATCTGTGCATGTTTCAATTTTTAAACAAGCATTCATGAAAAGATATTGCACAGCATACTATAGTCCCCTACCAGTACATCAAATCATGGACCGCAAACATAATTCTAATTTAATTAATGTAGCTATATCATATACTTATGGTAAAAGGGAATTTGGATCCCAGGATAGGACAAGCTTCGATCTTGATGCTGTACTTGGGTATGGCAAAAGGAAATGTCTAAATATTCAAATCAATATCTGAAGCAGTAAAAAACGTGCGAAAATCTGACTAATTAAATGATTTTTTTTTTTAAGTCCAAGGGTCATAACTCAGTAAGTAAAATGAAGGATCAAACCAAACTTGATGACTGACTGTAACTTGTAGGCAAAAGGCAATTGCTACCAAATATCAAATGAATATCTGCAAACAGTGAGAAAAAAAAGTGCGGCAAAACGATAAATTATGAATTTTCTAAGTCCAAAGGCCATAACTCAGTGAAAATGAATGATTTAAAACAAACTCGAAAGCTTGATCATGTAAACTTGGTATGGCAAGACAATATACCAATATCAAATGAAATCATGCATACAGGTGAGAAAAAAAAAGTGCAGAAAACTTGATATTTTATGAAATTTAAGCCAAGGGCCAATAATCAGTGGAAAAATGAATGGATTAAACAACTCGAACTTGATCTTGATAACTTGGTCAGGCAAAGCAATGTGCCAAATATCAAATGAACAGCTGCAAACAGTGAGAAACAAAGTGCAAAAACTAATATTTATGAAATTTTCTTAAGTCTAAGGCCCATAAACTCAGTAAGAAATGAATGGATTGAACCAAACCTGAACTATCTGTTATTGTTATGCAAAGCAATGTGCCAAAATATTCAAATGATATCTTGCAAAAGTAAGCGTAAAAAAAAGCTCTGGAAAACCTAACGGGACGGAATGGAGACAGACAACATAAAAGAAGGAAAAGTATAGTCCCTCCGGTTACAAACGTAGGGACTAATAATGGATTTGTGATTGACTCGTGTTAGAATTTACATGCGTAGATAAGTAAAACAGTGAAGTATTTACCTACTAAATGAAGATGCAGTACTCAAATGTACAGCACCAAAGTCGCCCATTGTGATCGCATAACAAGAGGGCATGGGCCACAATCGCGTCACTGAGTGGACTGGCTCACACTCTAATCAGAGAAGCTTTAAGTAAAATGTGTCTTTTGCGTCATTGAGAATAGTTTTATATATATTTCAACTTGTAAACTTTGATCCCATTGATGCCCATTACCCCGGGGGTCTGATTTGAACAAACTGTGAATCTCCACATATATCAGGAAACTTCTATTAAATTCAGTTTCCTGCCCAGTGGTTTCTTGAGAAAGAAAATTTTAAAGATTTCCCTATATAATCAATGTAAAACTTGATCCTATTGTGGCCCATGTACCCCGGGGTATGATTTGAACAAACTTGAATCCCTCTATATCAGAAAGTCTTCCATCATAATTTGCAGCTTTCACTGCCGCAGTGTTTCCTTGAGAAAGAAGATTTTTAAAGATTTTCTATATAATCATATGTTAAAACTTTGAGTCCCCTATTGTGCCCATCGTACCCCCGGGGTCATGATTTGCACAAACTTGAATTTTCTCCCAAACTATATTTTTTTCAGGGAAAAAAAAAAAGCTTTCCATATAAATCTCAGCTTTCTGGCCAGTGAGTTCCTTCGGAGAAGAAGCATTTTTAAAATTTCCCTATATTAATATATGTAAAATTTGATCCCTTTGTGGCCCCATCATACCCCCAGGGGTCATATTGAATCAAACTTGAATCTCCTCTATATCAGAAGCTTCCATATAAATTTCAGCTTTCCTGGCCAAGTGGTTCTTGAGAAGAAGATTTTTAAAGATCTTTTCCATATATAAATATATGTAACTTTATCCCATTTGCCCCATCGTACCCCCGGGGATCATGATTTGAAAAACTGAATCTCCACATAATCAGGAAGCTTCACTAGTAAATCGCTACTTTACTGGCCAGTGTTTTCTTGAGAAAAGATTTTTAAAGATTTTCCCTATAATAATCATATGTTAAAATACTTTGATCCCCTATTGTGGCCCCCATCGTAACCCCCAACAAGGTCATGATTGAACAAACCTTGAATCTCCTCTATATCATGGAGCTCCATATAAAATCTCAAGCTTTTCCTAGCCCAGTGGTTCTTTAGGAAGATTTTTAAAGATTTTCCCTATATAATCATAATTTAAAACTTGATCCCCTATTGTGGCCCCATCGACCCCAGGGATTATATTTGAACAAACACTTGAATCTCCTCATTCATCAGGAAGCTTCCATATAAATTTCAGGCTTTCCTGGCCCGAGTTGGTTCTTGGAAAAATTTTTAAAATTTTCCCTCTATATCATATGTAAAATTTTTGATCCCTATTGTGGCCACCATCGTATCCCGGGTCATAATTGAAACAAACTTGAATTCCCCCTATATTCAGGAAGCTTCATATATAAATTTCAGCTTTCCTGCGCTAGTGGTTCTTGGAGAAGAAATTTTTAATGACACACCACTCTATTTTTGGCATTTTCCGTGAATATCTCCCTTTGAAGGGGGTCTGCGTCTTCATTGAACAACTTGAAGCCCCTTTACCAAGATGATAGTGATACAAGTTTGTTGAATGTTGCGCAGCGTTCTTGAGAAGAAGTCGAAAATGTGAAAAGTAACGGGACAGACAGACAGACCAGACGACGACAGACGACGGACAAAGGCATCAGAATAGCTTCATTAGACCTCGGTTCAGTGAACTAAAAAACATTCAATATATCATCAAACTGGTCTTGACATTTAAATCTTGATCTTGACAATTAATACCAATTCACCATCATGGAAATTGATAAGCTTTTCTTTT
>CAJDSM010054841.1:316-16725 GCA_903981925.1 Ostrea lurida | reverse complement strand
ATTCATTATTAAGAACTACAGGCTTGCACCTTATGCATATCAGATCATTACAGACACACTCCTAATGCATTCATAAATGTAATGCACAATGAAAAAAAGTTGCACAAGAAATGTTGTATGTTCATGAGACAACAATTCATGCAAGTCTGAGAACTGGATATTGTCTTTGTGTCTTGGTTTTAAACTTCATAATTTTTTTTTCTTTCACAACACATTAACATTAAATATGTTAAGTTAATCAAAGAAAATGAAAATAATCATATTTTTGATGTGCTAGCTTATCCATTTTTAAATTTGTCAGAATATGTTATAGATAACCATTTAGCAATTCTGCAATCCATTTATATACAATCATGTACCTCTAATGGATATGATTTTATAGAAATAAATGTAGGCAAATAAACCAATTTCCAACCAACTTGAAGTGCATGTGCATACAGTAATTCATAATCAGTCATATAAGAAATGAATCTTATATTTTTTCGGGTGATGCAGGTATCACCGAATTTTAGACGGTAAAACTCATCAATGCGCTTCGCGCATTGATGAAAAGTTTTACCGTCTAAAATCTCGGTGATAACCTGCATATCACCTGAAAAAATATAAGATTTATTTCTTATCATTTAATTTAATATTACAACAACAAAATAATGTTCATTAGACTTTACTTGTTGTTCAGGTACGTGATCGAAAAATCACCTCAATTTTTTTAACCAATGAGAATCGGCGCTAGGTGATCACGTGAAATAAAATTAAATGATAACCCAATCACTAAATGGTAAACTACACATAGCCAGCGTATCTAACAGGATTCCCGCATGCAGTGCTTTCCTCTGATTAGCGTTTACATCTGTACCTGTTTCATCCTCGTTCTGTCCCAGAGCCAGCACGCCAGCTAACTTCTCCTTCTCTCCTTCCAAAAATTCTGATTCTGTAAAAAATCAAGTCATTTTCAAATGTGTGTATATTGATATCTGTATTTTTATCTCTAAAGATTTTCAAATGACGAAACTTGATAAAGGCAAAAATATAAAGTTTCTTGCATAATTATCCAAAACTGTATTCAAACAAAGTTGTTCTTGAGGAATACAAAGTACCCAAGCAGGGTGAATTCCTCACCCATTTTTTGCCAGAGAAATATGAAAATATCTATGCTTTATAATGTGGACACTATATCACAAAGAATTAAACAGTCATCATACATTATTCATACCATGCATATCTCACCCTTTTGGGTGAGACTCACCCTTTGTTGAAGCAATCCACAACAACTGCCTCACACTGCTAACAATATTCTCACCCCCCCCCCCCCCAAAAATTGTTGTTAAAGTGTTAGTATGCAATTAGTTTCCCTTTAATCATGAAAGTTGTATCAAAAAAGCCAAATATGCCTGCAACTGTCCAAGAAGATACTCCAAGCAAGAATTCTTACATAGTAGATACTAATGCTATCAAATAACACTTAATCTGCTGAAACTTGATTGTTGGCACCTTGATAATTGCTTTATTAATAAAAAATGAACTAAAGCCTAGTATTTTTAAGTTCTTATATGGCTTTATTACAGCAAATCATTGATATAAAAAAAAAAAATCTCACCCAAATCACCCAATTCCACCCTTAAACTCGCAAAAAATCTGCCCCTCATGCCCATTCATAGCGCTATGGAATATCACACATGTATGTATATATTTTCTCTATATACATGTACAATTATTCACTTATTCATTCAAGAGATCCATTTTACAAGTTAAACAGACATGATTCTGCAGAAAAGCAAAAAAAAAAACTTAAAGGGGATCTGGGGGTCCTTCCCTAGTGGGGTATACCTTAACGAAGCACCAAAAATGGACATTTTAACTTGAAGAGGCTTTTCAAAGGTGAATTCAGGAACCAATTTTGAGTTTTTAAGCTTTTCAAAATTGCCATACTTTAATTTCAACATCAGAGTAAAACACTAAAATACAAAGATTGCCTTAAACTTATAGCCTTAACATCACGGTCAGATCTTTGCATTATAATCATACTTTAACGGACATGTTTGTATTTAAGTTGTTTACAATTTAATAGCATACATGTACATTCTGCTGACAGGAAAATATCGTAATGGTTCAACCAATTAATGAGAAGATGATACAATGAAATAGTGACTGCTATGCAAAATTCAAGGTCAAAATCAGATATTTCAGAAAATATGATTCATAAATGGTGAAATTTATTGAACTAGAAAGTGGAGAAGGCTCATGCCTGCTATAAAAGGTCTGGTACACAGTTTATGGTCTATGTACACTATACAGGGTATGATATGAATACAGGTACCTAGGAAGGCTTGTTTAAAGCTATTGGACAGTCCCAGACTGGCATTATTCTCCCTCTGAATGGACAAAGCACTCTCTCTGGCCAACAACGTCTTCATGATGTGTTCTCCGCTTCCTGAAAGGAGTAAAATATGAGTTAACAATATCACCACTTTCACCTGTGGCCCTTTTCACATAAAATCTTACGATTAAGATTAAAATTTCAACACACTGTCATTCTTTTATAATTCTCATTCTTGATTGTATACACTCGGGTGATAAAACTTGCATTCTTACTCGGGGCATAGCTGCACTCAGTTGAGTAAAGAGCAGACACAAAAATTTTACCTTATAGTCATAAGATTTTTTTGTGAAAAGGCCACTGATACTGGATATATCCAAAATTCAATTCTGCCTTTTTTGAATTGTCAAAATTGTTCTGCCAATATGAACATGTATGTGAAATCTGTTAGTGGAATTCAGGCTGATAAATACAGTTGCATGCTCCAAAACAGAATCATTGCCATGCAATTTATACAAGATCATTATTATAACATTTCCTACCTGAAGTCACGGTCCCCACCCCTGGTTTTCCCAGTCTCCGGTTGTAAGCCCAGCAACCAGCTCCATATGTGGCTGCCTAAACGCAAGACTACTCATAAATGTCATGTTCAAATACTAGAATTACTATTGAAATATTGTGCATGTCTCAGTCCACAAATCATTCTAATCATAACTTGGGTCCAGCTCCACAATGCATACATTCATTTGTAGCTCAAATAAAATCAATAACAAGGGGGTTAAAACATTAATTTCAAAACAAGGCATGTTCAATTGCTATATCTGTTAGTTTGATTATGCAACAGAACCTTGAATATCAAAAGCATCACTCACAATTTATATTATATGGCATGAGGTCCAGTAAATCTAAATCTTGTTATTGGGCATATCCAAATCAAAATTTAAATAATTCTGTCTTCTGTTAATCTTTGCCAGTAATCCAAAAGAGAATACAACAGATGAATGATAAGAAATGTTATAAACCACACACCGGGCCCAGCCTCCCTGGCTGCTTGAGAGAGATCCCACCACTAGACACTGCAGACGCGATGTTACCGCCAGTATCCATGACAACTGCCCCCACAGTATCTTGAATTCCCTCCTCTGTTTTCTGTACAGCACAGTTTTCCTCACTTTTCTCCTCACTCTACACACAGCATAGTAAGAAATTTATAATTCACTTTCATTGATATTTATGAACACACTGGATATTTTTACACTTCCACAAGGTCATACTGTGAACTTGTGAATAATAATCACATTTAGCTAAACCAAATATCACAGTCCCCCAATAGGTCTAATACACTACCGTCTCTTAAAATTTAAAACTAAAGAATTAGTGGTTGGAACTTCTGAATCACTTTGACATAGCCATGGTATTCTAGATATTGATGTTTGAGATACTTAAATTCAACTGTACTTTCAAATGCTCTAAAGAAAGACCAAACTAATGATTGGATCCTCCTGTGTCAACAATATGCTCATCTACAAATGGCATTACCGCTATAAAGCATTGTACAAATCAATAAGCCATATAGGAGGAGACAGACAGATATTAGTAGACAGACAGACAAACTGACAAGTTGACAGAAAGTACAAAACCAATATTCTCCCCCTGAAAGAGAGGAGACATAATATTAAATCAAATCACCTTAACATAATTCTTTATGAGCACAGTATTTAGATGAATGAAAGACAATCATTCATGTTGTGACATCATCCCTCAGATTTTCATCTCCCTGTGTTTTACCTGTATGGTGAGTCTCCTTTTCTTGCTGTTGATTCTCTCATTCAGAGTATCAAGCTTTGTCTTGTGACTGTTGAAAGTTTTCTGGGAAGAATCTGCAAAGTTATGAAAATGAATTCAGAATCCTATCAATAGGAGAGGGGACTGGTTTTAATCAGACTGGGAAAAATGAGAACCCTCGACCGGATGCACTCCATGACCTGACCTGACCACAGCTAATGCATGACCTTGGTCAGGTCAGGTCACCTCGTGGACCTGGTCTCGGGTTTTCATTTTTTCATGTTGACCTGATGATGGGTGATTACAGTGTTGGTTACTATGACATTTACCCGTTACTAAGCATCCTGTGTCCACTGTGTGTAGTCCATTTTCCCTGGCCCACTCATTAGCTCCTTCCCCTACAATTACACTGTTGAAAAACAAACTTAGGCAAAAGCAATATTGACCGTAACTTGTCACTAGTACATCAGAATACGAGGACCTCAAACATCACAGGCACTGTCCACTATCACTGTACACTGTGGTGACCTTTACCTCGGATGAAGTCTCCCCAGGGATAACTTCTCCCCTAGCTGTCTGGTCAAGAGTTTGGCCGACACTGTCACCGGGTTCTGGACACCTACAATAAAATGGACATAATAAGCTTAATATTGAGGCTATTAAACACTGGCACCTATTTCAGGATTGTAAATTCATCCTACATAATCTGTCCATGTTTACATTTTATACATTGTTTACTGCTCCACAATCTGTCACTATTAGTCATTGAGATAGACACGTGTATACTGATTAATGCATTGTGTGTAATTATATAAACTTAGACATATTAAAACATATTGTTGGCAAAAACAAGCACTGCCGAATTTTCCAGTAACATTGTTTGCGACACAATTTGAATGGAAAGTACCCTTTATGAGATGCTTGTCTCACCAGAAATGGCGCCAACAGCCCCAAACATGAGTTGCTTCCCTTCCATGATGGCGGCGTCACACTCCACAGAACCTCGGATGTTAAGGTTAGATCCCACACCTGCATTAGTCAACTCTGAATTCTGAAAACATGAACAGATTTTTTCAAAACAACAAGTTTTGTAAATTTTAGTCCACAAACTTGGCAGGATATGGAACATTTCCTATCAGTTTATCAAACTGCTCACTTTCTATACTCAGTAGATATACATACAGTTGAACCTCATTATCTCGAACTCAATGGGACTGAGAAAAAACTTCAAGATATCAATAGATTCAAGATATCAAGGGTAAAAATATTAAGAAACTACGTAGCTGGGACTGCCGAATCACTTCAACATAACCATGGTATTCCAAATATCAGTGTTCAAGATACCAATGTTCCACTGTTTTTTACTCAATTTTCCCCACTATTCCAATAAACCTAGAGCATTTTTTTTTTGGCTTCTACAGAACTGCCTTGAAGCAGGCATGGAAAAACCCAGTGTGAACAAGCAATTCTGTGATCAGGGTGTGCAAGCAGAGTGTCATACACTCCATCCTTACCTCCAAATGTCTGACAGCTTCTGTCACACACGCCACAGCATCTACATTCTTCTCCAACATACGACTGACCTAGCAAAACAGAAATAAAATGTTTTGTAAGAATCATAAATTCATAGTCTAAGGTCAACAAGATGTTATTACTTTGAGAGATAAAATAGGATGACCATTAGGATACTGGGAATTTTTTTTTAAAGGTCAATTCTTTCTGTCTCAATCTCTAGATGACAGACTTTGGAAAGTTTAGCTCTCCTCTCATAATCTGTTATACATGTACATCCCAGTGCACCAACAAGTATAATACCTTTATTTCTAGTATTTACCTCTAGTATTTACCTTCATCTAGTATTATCTTCCATTTACTAGTATTATTGCTTACCTTCAACTTAATTGTACTTAGCTTAACCATAATGTGAAAACCTTCCACTAGCTAGTATTTACTCCCGATAGTATTTAATTACCTCCCACTAGTTATAATTATCCTTCAGATCACTAGTATTTACCTTTAACTGAGTATTTACCTTTAAGCATACTGTTTTACAGAGCGTTTTGTAAGCGTTCTCTTTCTGTTTTGAGTGGTACCCTGCACCTGTTGGCAAATAAACAATTATAGATTTGGGATTTACATGCAGGTATTCAGAATAATACATGGGCTACAATGCTCACCCGGGTCAGATGCTCATACACAGGAAAAGACGTCTTCCAAAAGTAAAAAAAAAAATATCGTGGACTCTCATTTGGAACAAATTGGAATCATATGGCATATATGAGAAAGTTTACATATTGATTCAGATTTGATAAATTGCTAATGTGGTTTTCAAGCATGCTTTAATTCAGATCAAATTTCCCTATATTTTCCACATAAAACTGGCGATTATTGTAGGCTTTTGTAGCCCCACCATAGCCCATTTTGGTAGCTCCAGGTGCTTTATCTACAGTTGTGGAAGTCCCGAGATTCACAATCAAGGCCATTCTCACGTCAAGGGTCCTGCATGAGCACTTATGGCTGTGGGTCCCGAGTTTGCTCCGACGTGTTGCGAGGATGAACTAGAGGGACTCCTACTGTTTCAAGGTCTCTCTCTCTCTCCCCCCCTCCCCCCCAATTTTGCTTTTTGTAAGGAATGCTGACATGTAAAATTCAACTTTTCTGGCCCAGTGGTTCTTGAGAAGATTTTTAAATGACACCACCCTATTTTTGCCTTTTCGTGCGTATATCTCACCCTTTGAAGAGGAAATGGCCCTTCATTTGAACAAACTTAATCCCTTTCGCCCAAGGATGATTTAATTGTACCAAGTTTGACTGAAACTGGCCAAGTGGTTCTGGAGAAGAAATCAACACGATGTGTTTGTGAAAAACTGATGCCCCCGGATACCACATGCCAGTGAAAGGGGCTTGCCAAAAGCATTATGCACCATTCAAAAGTAGGTCAAATACCACATGCCAGGTCAGGAGGTCAAACATTTTGGTACCAGTTGAAAGGGTTTGTCATAAGGAATACACATATGAAAAATGAAAGTCCTATAATTTACCATTTAAAAGTTATGGGGAATGTTAAAGTTTTTAAAAAGTAGGTCAAACTTCAAGATTAAGAGGTCAAAAAACTATATGCGATTCCGGGGGCATAAAAATGTGAAAAATTTCAGACATATGTTCAGACAGACAGACAGACAGACAGACAACAGGTGATAAAAAAAAAGCTCCCGCGAACTTTCCGCTCAGGTGAGCTAAAAAAAACCACCCATGAGTGTAAGGAACGATAACTCAGGGTAGAGCGTGATGTAATCGAATATCTCTTGTACAATTTACTAGTAAAACATTTGCTGTCTAAAAGTAGGGCATACTTCATTAGCCTATAAACAATAAAAACAAATGCACGAAGAAGAATATTATACCACAATGGACTGCTATGACGTAGTGGGCCATAGGTCTATATTCTTTCAAATTCTCAACTCTTATGTTCGACTTGTCTATCACCGGAAAAGGATTCCCCAGTGACGTCATTTCTGGCATTGTGGGACTCTACGTGGCGTTTTCCAACTTCCAGTGACCCTGTTTTACGATACCGTGGTATTTACACGTAGTCAAATTTTTGCTGGAGGTAAATAATAATAGTGTTTTAAATATCACGAATAAGCTTTTATAAAGCCAAATACTGAATCAAGATGAGGGTGTTCAAAAACACTGAATTGTGCCTCAATTTAGGGTAGATCTATCTAATGTTTGGGCTATCAGCTGGCTATCAATGCAATGATGTTCAGTTCTCTAATAATCACGGAGATAGTTTGTGGAAAAGATAGATTATTCATTCTACGGAAGTTGAAATAGATTGATCTATTCATTTCTAAATGTAATCAGGTGATTAGAGGTTTAGTTATACTGATTTAATGTATTCCTGTCAAACAGGTACCCGATGGCTACCTATCAAGAATTCATCCAACAAAATGAGGATAGAGATGGCGTGAGATTCAGCTGGAATGTTTGGCCATCCAGTCGTATAGAGGCTACTCGAATGGTCGTTCCTCTGGGCTGTTTGTTTACTCCACTCAAAGAGCGACCCGACCTACCACCAATTCAATATGACCCTGTTCTCTGTACCAGACCAACATGCCGAGCCATCCTCAATCCATTCTGTCAGGTGGACTACAGAGCTAAAGTCTGGGCCTGTAACTTCTGCTTCCAGAGAAATCCGGTAAATATTCACAAATTTCAATTTAATTATTCATTGATTCATCAAAAATCATGGCATGCAATCATTTTGCACAATACGGAAATATTATGTATATATATAGTATGAATTTGTAAGTCACTTGGGCGACTCTGAGCAAATATTTATTTCAATCTGAAAACATGTCTCTTCCATTAATGAATAAAATGCAATTTGCATAAAGCAGCAGCTAGTACAATTGTCATGTAAATTTTCAAAATTTACCTAGAGCAAATCAATTTATACTAATTTATACAAGTTTATAAATTTGTGCCCTGCTCATCTATATTTGTGTTAATACATATAAAACTCTCATGTGCCTTATCCCTCATAATCACTGACAAAGAGACATGATCAACTATTTATCTTTTTTTTTTTATTTAATGACAAAGCTCACTGAATTCCCAATACTCATACCAAATTGAGTCAAAAATGTAAAGCAGGAATACTTTTCAATATTGCCCATGAAAATGATAGTTTGTTGTGACTTTTTCAGTTTCCTCCCCAGTATGCAGCTATTTCAGATCAGCACCAGCCAGCTGAGATCATTCCACAGTTCTCTACACTGGAATACACAATCACAGTGAGTCTACAAATCTTCTCACATTCAGCACTTCAAAAATCTTGAACATTTAACCAGCCTATGTAGCTTATTTGATGAAAAAAAAAACTCATTTAATTTTGATATAAGATGGTAATGTTGCTTTAGCGTTTTGGTTCAATTATCCGAGATATCAAGGTTCTTATTTACTGATTACAGAGAGCGACGTGTCATCCTCCAGTGTACCTGATTGTTCTGGACACATGTATGGATGAGGAAGATTTGCAAGCTGTCAAGGTAGGTGCTCCCAAAGTTTAGGTACTCCCAAGGTTTAGCTACTCATTTCTGATGACTAAATGTATATACACTTGTTTGGGAGGAATAATTAAGCAATGGGTAAATTATTGTGAATGTTGTTTGCTGCAGGAATCCCTACAAATGTCGTTGAGCTTGCTGCCACCAAATGCCCTGATCGGTTTGATCACTTATGGAAAAATGGTACAAGTTCATGAGCTCGGCTGTGAAGGATGTTCCAAAAGCTATGTATTCAGAGGAACCAAAGATTTAACGGCTAAACAGATTCAGGTACTAAATAACTTTACAGAAGATTTCACTTAAAGAGGTATTATTGAAGTCACTGAAATATAATGCAAACTGCATCCTTTTCATGAAAATAAACATGGATTCTGACTTTCAGGAAATGTTGGGTTTGCAAAAAGGTGGTGCAACACAGCAACAAAGAGGTCCACAGCAGCAGCAACAGCAGCAGCTTCCCTCCAACAGGTCATCATCTAGGATTAGTTTCCAATCTCTTGTTATTTGTATGCATATTTGGGGATTTGAGTGATTTATTTTGAAATAATTTTTATAGGTTTTTACAACCAGTTCACAAGTGTGACATGAACTTAACTGACTTACTAGGGGAGTTGCAAAGAGATCCCTGGCCTGTAGCTCAAGGAAAGAGACCCCTCAGGTCCACAGGGGTCGCCTTATCTATAGCTGTCGGTCTATTAGAGGTAAGGATTTAATGCTATATATTAATTTTCAAGAGGATTTAAAGAACCAGGAAATATTTCACACCCTGTATGGTGTATGTCAATATTTTGTGCTTGTTAAAATTCCTTTTGTGCGGACACCAAAATGATGAAATAGTTTTTGTTCGGTGACTAGTAGCTTTATGTACTCCCAACTCATAATGCTCAAGACAGTTTTGGAAAATATTTTTGGTAAATACAGAAACAACATTGTTACTGTAAGAATTGCTTCAAACACATCTTTTGAATGTTTGTAGTGCACGTTTCCCAATACTGGGGCGAGGATCATGCTTTTTGCGGGTGGACCTTGCACACAGGGTCCTGGTATGGTTGTTGATGACGAGCTGAAAAATCCCATCAGAAAACATTTGGACATTGAAAAAGACAATGTCAAGTACATGAAGAAAGCCATGAAGGTGAGGTTAACAGAAGTTCATTACAAAATTCACTTCCTAGGAATGATATTTTATCCTAACCACATTGCTCTGTAGTATTTGTATAGTATAACTATAATTGTCTTCTGTTGGAAGATTTCATAACATTCCATGTCTCTTAATTTTGTGTATGAAATAACACCTTTCATTCTGCTTTGTTGTTTTATTTCTATGAAGTAGAGACTTATCTGTGTTTAATAGAAAAATAAATTCTTCAAATGCAATATAATGGAATTGAAACTTTTCTATCTAAATCTCTTTTGACAAACACAGTGACCAGTTTTATTAATCATTTCCAAAATAACCATATTCTAGATTTTCACAAACTAAAAACACTGTAAAACTTGCTAAACATAATAAAAGTATCACAAAATATATTTCTTAGAAATATAATAGTTATGATTTTTTTGTCAGTACAATAAAACGTTTGCCGGTTAATTTGAAATGGGAATTAATCGTATACATTTTCCCTTACTATGAGAGATATTAATGAATTAGTTATTCTGATTTCAGCATTATGAAATGTTAGCCAATCGGTCAGCAAAGAACGGTCATGTGGTGGATATATATGCCTGTGCTCTGGATCAGACCGGGCTGCACGAAATGAAATTCTGTCCACGATACACCGGGTAAAGTGTCCTTTGTTTAACATTGAAAAAATGTTCTCATGGTATGGTATCACATTGCAGGAATGTGACTTCAGTTAGTACTTGAATTAATTGTTCTGATTGCAGAGGCCACATGGTGATGGGGGACTCCTTCAATACTTCTCTGTTTAAACAGACATTCCAGCGAGTGTTCTCCAAAGACGCCAAGGGGGAGTTTAAGATGGGATTTGGTGCCACTGTAGAGATTAAGGTCAGCAGGAGTTATGTGCCTTTACAACAGTATGAAACAAGTTTTGAATTTTTGAAATAGCTGTAGATCAGGTGAAAATGTAAGTTACTCAACATTTTGTTTATTTGCAGACATCACGAGAGCTGAAGGTCTCTGGAGCTATTGGACCATGCGTGTCCCTGGGGGTGAAAGGGTCGTGTGTGTCTGACACAGAGATGGGCCTTGGGGGCACCTGTCAGTGGAAGATGTGTGGGCTCTATCCTAACACCACCCTTGCTTTTGTATTTGAAGTTGTTAGTCAGGTATCCTCAATTTTCTGTCATTTGTTTGAAATCTGTCAGTCAGTCATTTCTTAATTTATTTAACATTCTAAAGATGATAACAATCTATATACTGTATGTAGTTTAAGCAGAACTGATGGATGTGTTTGACTTTCCTTATACATTTTCAACATTTTCCAGCATAATGCACCAATTCCACAAGGAGGCCGAGGTTATCTCCAGTTCATCACACAGTACCAACACTCTAGTGGTCAACGAAGAGTCAGGGTCACAACTCTAGCTAGAAAGTAAGTCATTTCAGGTGCTTCATCTTGCCAGATAATTATATTCAGTGTACAAGCATTTTTCGCATTCGAACAATTTTCTTTTAATACTTAGTTTGATTGACTATTGGACTTATTATGTATTGGGTGTATCACACAGTTGGGCAGATGCTAGCACGAACATTCAGCACATCTCAGCAGGGTTCGATCAGGAGGCAGCTGCTGTATTAATGGCTAGGACGGCTGTATTCCGCGCGGAGACAGACGATGGCCCAGATGTTCTTCGTTGGTTGGACAGGATGTTAATAAGACTGGTAAGTCCAATGAGTGTGAAGGTGCTGAACTCCATGTACATAGAGCTTCTTAAAGTCATGGTTTTAAATCAGGTCAAGATCAGTAATTAAGGAAAGTAGATTTTAGTGGTAGGATTTAGTTTAGGCAGAGTGTACATGTTAACAGTTGGCATAAAAACCGTTTAATGCAATCATTTATACATGCTTGACATTTATGTCTATACTTAAAATGCAATGCGCAGTTTATTTTAATTTTAGTCTTCATCATTTCTGGTTTAGAAGTAAGAACTCTTACACATATTATTTAGATTACACTGAGGTTATGACTGAACAATTGTATTGCAGTGTCAGAAGTTTGGCGACTACCACAAGGATGATCCAAACTCCTTCCGATTCACAGACAATTTCTCTTTGTACCCACAGTTCATGTTTCATTTAAGGCGGTCTCAGTTTTTACAAGTATTCAACAATAGTCCCGATGAAACGTCATACTACAGGTAAGAATTACTTTTATGTACAATGTACTAGTATATTAATTAGTAGGAAATTGATCACTGGAATTTAGGAAATAGATGTTCATGCATTACCAACAAACTTGTTACTTGCTTAATATATTATTAACTGTTCTAAAATGTCAAAATTTCCTTTACCCAGTAAGACACAGTACAATTTTGAGTAGATACACCATTGAGACTGCTAAACTTTGAATGCACACAATTGAAACTTTTGATTTTGTAGACACACAACAGACAGTATTTTACTTTCTAGACACATGATTTAGCCATTGTCTGACTTTGGAGACATATGGTTTAGACACTGTTTGACTTTGTAAATGCATGACTGAAGCCATGTTGAACTTTGTAGACACATGTTGAATGTAGAGGATCTCACTCAGTCTCTGATCATGATCCAGCCAATCCTGTATGCCTACTCATTTAATGGAACTCCAGAACCGGTTCTCCTGGACACCAGCAGTATTCAGCCAGACCGCATCCTACTTATGGACACATTCTTCCAGATTGTTTTGTATCATGGAGAGGTAAGACCAAGACAACACGTGACCACCAAGAATTATTTAGAAGGATTGTAAGAGTTATCTCCCTCAAACACAATTTTAGAATTTTTACAGTCAATTTATCAGAGGAAGTTCATATTTATCAAAGAGAGAATTCTGAATTTAAAAAATTGTTTGATATTGTTCTATTTACAGACAATTGCTCTGTGGAGAAAACAGGGGTATCATGAGCAACCTGAATATGAGAATTTCAAACAGCTTCTGAATGCTCCAGTGGACGACGCCCAGGAAATCCTACAGACAAGATTCCCGATGCCACGATACATTGACACAGAACACGATGGCTCACAGGTACTGCTTCATATCCAATTAGTTTAATAAACTCCATCTCTATTAGAAATATTATTAATATTCTAAAACGGCGTACTTAATGCACGTCTTTATATTTCAGTCTCGATTCTTGCTGTCCCGAGTTAATCCTTCACAGACCCACAACAACATGTATGGATTTGGACAGGTGAGGATTTTTATTTATTTCGTTATTTTCTGACATACATAACTGTCAACGATTTGCAGTCAAAATACACTCTCTACATCCATCTCTCTCCTTTACCTTAGCAGTCATCTGGAATGGTTTGTATCCATTTTATCGTTTTTCATGTTCAGTTGGAACAGGAAATTATTTTCCTGTGACAGCTGTGGTGTGTATGGTACATGTAGATTAGTGTGTCTGTAAAACATGTAGTAATCAAAAGCTGGTTTAGAATTCATGAACGACCTTTAAATTTCACTTATGGTAATAAAGTGTTGACTAGAGTATACACTGAGAGTAGGTCAGAGATAAACAACGTTCCTTTCTTATAGATTGTAACCTCATCAGATAGCTATCAGGTATTTAACACAGGGATTGTGGGTTCTACATGAAACGTGGGCTATTGCATGTGGAATTGTATTTGTTTCTGTTTTGTTACCATGAATGACACTTATCAACTGATTGGGATTTTTTCATTCGTGGGAGGCATTGTAGTATTCAAGATAAAGTAATTCATGTAGAATGATGCTGGAAAATAATATTAAAATTTTGTTCTATGGTTCTATAAAATAATTGATTATTGCTGGTTCTGAAATATATTTCTGATAAAACCTACATAGCACATTCATATGAGAGAGATTCTTTTAATCTCAAAAAGTTTTAAGAAATATTACTTAATCTATTTTACTCCTAGGTGTAAAATAAAAATGTTTATGATTTTCAGTCTATTCTTAGTCTTTTGCTTTTATGTATATGAATAGCAATAAGCAGACAGACAAATGAACAGGCAGCTGGGACAAAAAACAGCTGAGCTAAAAAAGATGAGTTGTAATATTTGAAGTTGATCAGTGTCATTTATGGATAAGAATTACATATGATATAAATAGCCAGGTTAAGGTGCTTCCCTCTATGATATACCGGTAAATAACCAGGACATGTACATATGTAAAAATGTTTTGTTGGGTGAAAAAAGTAGATCTGAATTTGGTGTGTTAATGCATCAGCTGAATATCATTTGTAATAGATCAGAGGTAAGGCTGAAAATAAAAACAAGATAAGCTTTTCTGTATCTTTTATGATCCAGTCTATGTATTTCTTCGGTTTACACTTTGAGGGGTCATTAATTCATTTTGTTTCCAGTCTGCATGTTTATATGGGTTGAATGAACCTCTGTTCTAGATTCATCTCTCCAGATAGCTATCCCGTTCTTTCTATCTACCTACATGTTTGCATCTGACATTGGTGTGTCCATACATTTTGCTGTAAGTAAGTTATTTCAGTGTACAGTAGTGGTATGTCTGTTTTTCCAGGATAGCGGTGCGGCAGTGCTGACAGACGACGTCAGTTTACAGGTTTTCATGGAACACTTAAAGAAATTGGCCGTGTCCAGCTCCTCATGATACTGACCAGTACTAGCTGATAGTGACCAACACCTGGCTGATAGTCCACAGGATGGACTTTGTGACTGGTCACTCTATCGATACCAGTACCCTGTGCCAAATACAGACAGGTCATCTGTCTGACACAAATTGAACAATTGTGCAATTTGTTGACATCATAAAGACCAAGTTGTTTATTCCTGTGAAGTTTTATACATATTTGGTAATGCTTTCATCTCATTCATTGTTGTGTGAGTTTTGGTGCCTGGTTGTATGGATGCATTTCTAACCTTAGGACTGGAAGGTGCCCCCAGCATAACCCAGGACTGCAAGGTGTCCCTCAGCATTTGTGATATAAATGTTGTTATGATAGTGACATGCTATTTATTACATGCGTTGTTGTAGATAGTTAATAAAATGAAAAAAACATATAAAAATGGTATCTGTTTGATGGTGTAAGGTGGAATTTGCAAGTATTTTGCTCGAAATTTCTTCTACCCATGGTTGCTACCAACATCATTTCTGTCTGAGCATGAATTTACCTACCAACATCAGATTTCAAGATGACATTCAATAATGCAATGTGCATTTGTATCAAATTCTCAAATGTCAGATGGAAACGATTGGTTGAAATTTATTCATGGGAAAGAAAAAAAAATGGAATTGTCTCTATGAAGCGCTAGGTATAATATAAATCTTTGTCAATATTGTACACATGCACATACATGTACATGTATAGACAGATGCACACAATATATACACACACACTTTTAATCAACAAAAATTCATAGGATTGTTTCAGAAATGGTTTCTACTCTGAAAGATTTTTCACCACTGTTCAAAATTCAACAAATGTACAGCGGTGGATCATTTAATGATAAAATCTTTCTTTGTTGGTTTATTGGTAATGAAGGAAACTAGCATTGCAGAAAAAATTCATAACCCGTTAATGCGGGTTATGAATTTTTTCTGCAATGCTAGTTTCCTTCTTCACCCAATAAACCAATAAAGAAAGCATTTTATTATTTATATTTTCATGCATATACTAGATTAAGTACAAATATCAGTACTTATAAGCATGTCATACATATATGTATCATTGATACATCATTGTGTTTCCATTACTTTCGAATCTCAACCTCGATCATCATTATATGTACTCCATATATGGTAATGACCATGCAGACAGGTACACTACAAAACCGGATCCAACTAGTTTGCAACAAACATGCAATTACATGTCAATTTCAAAGGATAAGATATAGGAGAAAAGATTCAGTGAATGTAAATATGATATTATAAACTTGCTTGTAAGTAACCTGCCTTGATTCAAAAACTGATCATATGCAGAAAAGCTCTTGCTTATTGTACAAGTTGAGAGACATGCAGGTGATGATGGAATACTGCTACATAAATATGGGAAATAGACGATGGAGAAACTGAAATGTTCAGTTTATCATAAAGTTGAGCGGTTAGTTTCCT
>CAJDSM010054838.1:350-10924 GCA_903981925.1 Ostrea lurida | reverse complement strand
CAGCTCAAGGTCAACCGGCAATGTTGAAATTAAAACGGTTAGCTGGTTACAAATTTACACAAATTGCTAGAATTGTTTTATATTTTATCCATTCCTATCCTCTAATGATATGTAAATAGCTGTAAATAGTTAAATATCGTTACTTATTGGTATGTTCTGTTGCATATTGTAATTATTTTTTTTTTTAATTTATTATTATAAATGGAAATATATTGACACAAATAATTGCGGTCGCGTTTGTTTGAAACTATGACCTGGCGGTATCCCGTTTGATATGGTTCTCCATGGAGTAGAATTATTGTACTGCGTACTTGTGTTTATTTTACATGTTGCACAACGCGGTACGTGTTGTGCCAAAGGATGCGACGCTTTGAGTAGTTATATTTATTGAGGAATAATTGGAGCTTGGAACTTCTTTATTTTCGTAAATTTGTCGTTGAAAATAGGTGGGGCGATTTGGTGACCAGTGGGGCGATTTGGTTCAAGTATTGGGGTGATTTGGAAAATATTGGGGCGATTTGCGTGGTGCGATTTGCAATGGGGCGATGTGTCTGGCATTCCATGTAAGGGAGAGAAAGGACCGACAACTCTGTGCAAGAGAATGGAGAATCCTATGTGAGATACGGGTAAAAATAGGGACTACCACGTAGTGACGTACTGAGCTTCGCGAGCATACAACAGTATAACAAGATATAAGGGCAGAATTTTGTTCAACCCTTTTAAAAATTGTTCTGGAACAATGGTGCCATGTCAATTGTATTATATCTAAATCATTTTCAGAAGTAGATTCAAAGTTTGCCTTGGTGAAACCAAAACCCCTTTCACCAATCGGCTCGGATTAGGGTCATATGACATGTACACGTATGTGGTAAAGATTAATGGAGTAAACCTTAAAAAAAACCCACCACAAATCAACAGGACCAAGTTTACATGACCCGGTGAACATAATTATGACTAGTTAGTATACGATTCTTGCTTCTTATAATAAGAATGGGATGCTTAGTTTCAAATCTTTGTAGAACTGATACCAAATTATCTTGCTGATTTTATTTTTTCAGTGCATACGATTATGTAATTCCTTCAAAAGGGAAAGTAATTGCCAAAACGGATATACAGATAGCCTTGCCCGATGGATGCTATGGGCGAGTTGGTAAGAATTATAGATGTATTAAAATCATGATTTTGTAAACTGTGTTCATAATTTTGAGGCTTGGATCTTTTTAAGGATGCAGGCGTCTAATAGTAAATACTAATTCATTCTCAATATATAGATATTTAATTAGGAGTAAATGGTAAATATGATTTGTACAGTCTACAGGTAGTCATTATTTTTTTCAGCACCCAGATCGGGTCTTGCAGCAAAACATTTCATTGATGTGGGAGGTAAGATGTTTCAGAATCTGCAAGTTCATTTTATATCATGAATATTATATACATTTCAGTTTAATCGCTGTGAAACATTTTTGGTTTTAATGCTTAAAAAATGACAGGTTGTTGAACTTGGACTTGGTCACCGTTTTGGAAAAACAGTAAAATCATGAATTTGTGGGAAATTTAATTTTGTTATATATAAACAACAAAAATAAATCTATGGCAAATTTTTTCACTTAAAATGAATATAAATATATATATTTATATAATAAATGAATTATAAATCAAAATTAATATCCAAGTATTCATTATTGGGAGTCGAAACCCCACGAAATTTTGAACCCCTGAAAATAAATGATTTTACGGTGTTTCAGAGCTCATGGTTGTCTATCTTACCTGTCAATTTTAAACTAAAACCTCAAGAATGTGTGTCAGTTTGTGATTTGACGACTGATATTACCTTCAGTAGGAATGTAGAACGCATGTCATGGAGATAGTAAACACCGCATAAGTTGTGACTGAAATATTGTGTACTATATCCATACATGTGACAGAACTGTCATGTCACAACTGGAGGATTTGAAGTTTTCAGCTGGAGTTTGGTCTGAAAACTGGAGAACTTTGTCGACATTTTTTTTTCAATGCATTCTTATGTGTCCACTGGTTAATAATTTACAATAAATCATGTGTTTGAGCTTTTTTTAAATTCAAATTTATTCATTTATTTTGATTTGTATTTTGAAGGTTAAGTAGTTAATATAGGGCTTTTATTGAAAAATTGCCAATTCTAGTTAACACATTGAGAAGTTAATTTTTTTTTGTAAATGAAATAACCAGCTGAACTTAATGTTATATCACATATTTATTACGACAGATTACAGAGGTTCCTGTATAGGCAGACTTATCTATGTGGTACTTGCTGCTAAACTAGTTAGAAATTGTAAATGTGTCTCGTCCACCTCACCTACAGCCCTCATGCTCGCTCCGCGTGGATATACTTAGAGTGAGCTACTGTGTTTTTTTTTTTTTTTCTCCAGTGTATATATCAGCTATACATTAGTGCAAAGACGAATCTCCTGAATTATACTATTCAATATCAATAACATTGATTACGTGTTAAACATATTCAACGTTCATGTAATTTCGAAATTTTACTTTATTCAGCGACTGTGGACGAGTATTTTCCGGAATACAACTGCGGTTTTACGTTCGCTTTGGTTAAGTGTGAGAGTTCATCTTCCCTATAGTAGTCGCCCTCCGATAACATTGACCGGCTATAGTTATCCTTTAATATAACAAGTATAGAGCATGCAGGTTCAGTGAAGGTAATTACTACACATTAATGTTGTTTAGTTTAGATAAAATCAAGTGATCCATGAAACAAGATTGTGGTTTTCAAAGGTGTGGAATTTTGACAGATTTTGAGATGTTCGGGTAATCAGGTCAACGACAGGTTGTGAAAAATCTAACCACTGGTTCAGACGTAG
Source organism: Ostrea lurida (assembly GCA_903981925.1). Lineage (NCBI taxonomy): Eukaryota > Metazoa > Mollusca > Bivalvia > Ostreida > Ostreidae > Ostrea > Ostrea lurida. Next base: position 8,066 of record CAJDSM010054838.1, on the reverse strand, counting down.
TGGAATTATTAGTCCTATTGCAATGTACAGATGTGCTTGGGACTCGAAATTAGAATTGACACTGACACTCCAAGCAGTGCTCCAAGTTCTGCGTAAAACGGTTCGCATATGCGACTAGAAAATCGATTTGCGACTAAGCAGAATTTAAGATTCGAAGTCTCATTTTCGGCGAGTGTAGAAAATCTGGGCCTTGACTCCATTAAAATATAAGTCGGGAATCGAAAGTTGAATAGAAATATTTAATCAATATGATGGCTAAACAACAATATTATTGAGTAGGCGTTAGGAAACATCACATACCGGTGTAGAGAGTTAAAAATTTGAGCCTATGCTCAAAGCTAACAGCCTTTGAGCAGAGGGTATGTCTCACATTTTCACCAATGGAGACTGACTGTTACCCATGGTGAGACAGCCATGTTGCAGATTTCTTCGATCTCACACTCCAGTGATTTTTTTGTCTTTTAACTACCACCCCTCCCTTTGAATTGGGAAAATTAGCGACATTCCTCAAATCTGGGAAAAATCATCTGTAGTCATTAGAAATTATAAAAGCCATAAAATAACAATACCCCAATGTATTACCCATTTCATCACAAACCTGGATGTGAAAAAACGGATTGGAAAAAATAAACGTATGTTCTCTTTGTCAAAACAAAATAATTAATATGACTATGACTGTTTGTTTACAATTTTCTTCTACATTTGAAATTGGGGAAAATAGATGGTAGATTGGGAAAAATACTCATTTTTGGAGGGGAACCAGCCCATTAGCGTGGCATTTTTGGCCCGAAAAAAATCACTACAGCTGCGTTGACGTCATTTCATTGTGACGTCATTATATTCCTATAATTTACTGTACACGTGAAGCAAATTTTTTTTATATTGTTTCGTTTTAAATTTTTCAATTTGATAATAAGTTTTCTGCGACATGTCTTGAGTTTTTAGTTTACACTTTGCAAGAAAACCACTTTTCGGTATGGCTTTCTGCCAGTCTAATTAGTTTTTTTTTTAAAGTTCAAATAAAAAATGAACGATTGTAAATCAGTCAAAGCTCCCGTTTTACGCACTAATCATAATAAAATGTGAGAAAATAAGCCTTCATTATTTATCGTGTGGGATTATGGCAGAAGTCCACCTCGGAACAAGTCGCAGTCTAGGACTCGCAAAAAGGCCGTCGCTAGGACTGCGAATCTGCTTCCCCGGTTGAATTTCCCTATCCCACACTCGTACTAATGAAGATTCTATATTAATATCGTACACACATAGTGTACCAGGACATCGGACCTTTGGGGGGGGGGTTGTATGGAGAGTTAATTCGATAGACCACCCCAGTTAGTCGCCCCTACGATAGCAAATGTACTGAAATTGAATCTTGAAACCGTATACTCGATATTAAAAATGAGGTCTGCATTCGGAATATAATCAGGGAAAGCTTATTTAATAGCCCGCAGAACTAGAACTAGTGTGACTGGGATGGATGGCCTAATCCAGCAGAATACAGCATTCTTTTCCAATTAATATGGAACAGTAATTACAGATACTGCATTGATGTTGCTTTGTTACTGAAAAGTTTGTAAGTCGTGAGTTATCTACAAATCTATACTTTGGCGAGTAGAAATTTGTTAAATGCGACTAGAAAATTTTAACCAATGGCGACCCAGAAAGAGTTTGCGCAGGTCGGCCATGTTACAGCACCTGAACAGTCAAATGTGACTGGAGCACGTGCGTCAAATGGCTTCGTACACAGTAATTGGCGGTCATAATTTTTTGATGTTGAAATTTGAAAATGAGCGGAGATTTTAACTTTGCGAGGACGGAGGGAGTCTCATAAATCGGGAGATTTTATCTCCCGCCGGGAGAATCACATGTATGTATATCAGACATTCTGGTTTAAAAAGCATGTATATTTACAACAACAAAAAACACCAAAAACGGAGGCCATGTCAGGTTTGTTATTTGACGACTGATATTACCTTCAGTAGAATTGTAGTTGACACATGACTCGATAATAAAACACCTAACATAAGCTTGTGACTGGAGTTTCGTGTACTATTTTAGATACTTTGTTAAATAAAGCATGTATATTCAAAAGGAAGAAATCCTTCCTGTCCATGAAGTTTCAGAATGGAAGAAGTTGTGTTTTCAGTGTTTATGACTTGGTGAATGGTTGACAGATGATCAGTGTGAACTCTCTGCCTCTACATCAGGTTTTTACTTCTTTTCTTTGAATAGCTGGTGTAATAGATCAGGACTACAGAGGAAATGTGGGAGTCGTCATGTTTAACTTTGGGGACCAAGATTTTGAAGGTATGTATACAGTGTACTTTTAGTGATCAAAACGAATCTGAATGCCAATCAGAAGTTGTATGATATTGCGTGCACGTGCTTCATATCTAAAAGTATAATCTTGTAATCTGGTGTACTGTACATGGTAATGTGCATAATTGCATTTGATGTTGCAGTGAAGAAAGGCGACAGAATAGCCCAGCTGATTTGTGAGAGAATATACATCCCAGATCTACAAGAGTGCGAGGTAAGCAATACGCAGTACCAAACTGTAAGACTATAATCAGATATTGGTCAGATTGAACCATGTGTTTTGTAAGATAATCAGATTTACATATTTGCATGCACTTTGCAGTAAAGAATGTAGGTAACAGAAAATAAGAAATTTTTCTCCCTTGTGAAATAATTACAGATTATGTTAAATATGAATTAGAGGATGCTGTTGATTTTAAACAGGAATTGGACGATACTGATCGAGGGGTTGGAGGATTCGGGTCCACCGGAAAAAACTAACAAGTGAAAAAGGGGGGTGGTCTACAGTCATGGGCGATAAGGAGAAATGGAAAACCAAGTGAAGACTTCAAACAACATGGCGAACAAATGGGAGTACAGAACTTAAAGAAACGGGCTAGAAATTTGTGTGTGTATAGCTTAACATTAGTGGTGGTTGCTACCATCAATATTTGTATTAAATACTGTATAAACAAGTGATTTTGGCATCTGAAATAGTGACAAAATTTCTATTCTGAAAGTAGTTTTAAAAGTATGGCACTTTGATTTTACGTTTGATTTTAAAAGTATTTCCAGCATGACAAATTAACTTGATATGCGCTATTTCATGTGGAAGTTTGTCATTTATCAATGAATCAAATTTTGCTGATCTCTACTTGCTTTCAACCAATGTCAAATTTGCATTTGCTTTATTGGAATAATTCCGTAAAAGGTTTTATTTGTCCACCTTCATATTATATTCATTTTTTTTTTTCTAGGCCAAGTTTGATAATGGCCTTTCTAGGTCTTCGTAGAACTCAATTTTGATGTAAGATGTTTGTTTAGTGAAAATATTTTGTTTAGATAAATTTTAGTTTAATTTTTACACAGTATTTGAATCTCTACCTTTTTGATATTGACATTGAAGTCCCCACTTGTTGTATAAGATTATTTCCTTTCTGAATGATACCACCACTTGTTTTGAATGAGACGGCCACTTGTTTGTATGATACCATCACTCGTGTTCAGTTTATTATTTAGTACTTTTTGTTTTGTTTTCAAACTTTCCCTTATATTACAAGTAGTCCATAGATATTGTAGCTTTTAGTCAGTTTTTAAAGCTTACTTGGGGGTTTAAGGTTTGTATAAATTTCAATAATTGCATTGTAACAAAAATGTCTTGCACTTGGTCTTCAGCCGTAGTCTTTAAAGCTGACATGTACTCAGGGGTTTAAGGTTTGTATGAATTTCAATAATCGCACTGTAACAAATGTCTTGCACTCTGTCAATTGTTTTGGGAACATATTCTATAGTATTAGATACTGTAGACTTCAGTAATTCTTTGGTTTGAGGGTTTATGGTATGAGGGTTTATGGTTTGAGGGTTTATGGTTTAATGTATTTGATTTTTGTAAATATTGACGATGTCCATAATGTTTTGCCACCAGCAGCAAAAGTTTTATCGACCTCAATCGATTTCATCTAACTCTAGATGTTGTCTTTGGGTTATGGTGGTTTAGGGTTTGTTTTATTTTCATGAATTTTGAAACTTTCAGTAGGAAGTGTAGGCACACTCTCTGTCAATTTCGTTTACTTACATTGTAGTCTAGATATTGTAGCCTTTTGTAATTTCTTGGTAATTTATGGTTTGTGGTGGATGTATGGTTTTCATGATTTTTCAATTTGATTACATTGAAACCTTTTCAATGCTTCCTTGACAAAAAAAAGTGTTTAAATCTCGCAAATATAGTAGCGAAAATAGCAGTTGTTTGATATTGAAGCATTTAATCAACTGGGGTGGTGGTTTGTGTAGTGTTTGATATTTTATTTTTATTTGAATGATTTCATTTGAAACGTTCGTTACCATCACAAAAGTTTCTAATCTCGCTAATATACAAGCGAAAATAGTTGTTAGATATTGAATCATTTAATCAATTTATAGCTGGGGTGGTGGTTTGTGGGTGGTGTGTGATTTTTATAAAAATGAATGTTTTCATTTGGAGCATTTTTTGCCAGATCTATGATTTTATATGATTTAAGAACTGAAAAGCAATGAAGTAAGTTCTGGGGTCTTAAGAATAGCGACTAGTCTCAATGACGTAAAACGTAGTTCATAGATTGTGTAGCTTTTAGTTAGTTTCTTGATTCATGGTGTGTATTTGATTTTTATTAATTGTGGTGTTAGGGTTTGTGTGTTATTTTTATGTAATTTGAATGTTTTTATGAAACACTTTTGGGACTTGTGCCCGATTTGTGGTTTGTACCAGGAGACCTATATATCCAATATGGGAATACATGTAATAGTGTGTATTCTTAATAAATATCGTAGAATTAAATTAGTTTTTAAAAGTTTCTGGAGTGGTAATTTGATTTTCTAATTGACATTTAATTAAGGAATGAAGCTAATTTTGACCTAGGTTATACGATATAATCTAACTTGGTGCAGTTTACACTGTATTATCTGTGAAGCGGATTATATTTTAGCGTAAATTGCATAAAGTTAGATTATATCTTATAACCTAGGTCAAAATTAGCTTTATTCCTTATAATTTAATTCTGAAAAATGCATTTAACGTTATGTCATGAATAACTTGCGAGATAATAAGAATTTTGCATAAGGTGGACGAATTTTGTCGTAGCAGTAGAAACAACGTCAAATGCTAGTGTGACGATTCATTCAAGTAGGACGTCGCGAAAGAGCAAGTAGATTATACAAAAATTAAATAATTGATGTTGCCAATCTTTGTTCAGCCAATCAAATTGCTTTAACTGCCAAAATATGGCCGAAATGTGAGTCGAGTTAAAGGGGCATAGACACATTTTGAGCTAAAATACTCAAATTTTAGATTTCCATTTTCGAGATTTACAATGCTCAAATTAGGTATACTGTTAAAGTGGTTATTTACGCGTGGGGGAAATTTACACTAATTACTCGGTCACGTAATGAGCGCGTAAATTTCCCCCACGCGTATACATATAAATAGCATATATGTTATATATTTCGTTCAGTGACCGCGAATTTTTCCCCCATGCGAAATGTTGGGCATGGAAAAACGCGTACTTAACCCCCAGCGTAAATAACCACTTTTACAGTATCTTGTGGTCAGTTAAAATTTGAACATCAGTTGTTGAGTTACAAGTGAGATACAGCACATGCTATTCTTTGTTGCAACAAGGATCGTGCGATGCCTTGCTTTACATATATTGCATGGGCAGGTAAATGTTCTGTTTAAAGGAGCTTTTTTCAAAGTTTATTCTGAACACAATTGAACAGTTTCTATATAGCTTTTCTTTGTTATGTAAACAAGGCCCGAGCCATGATTTTGCTTACATAATTATTATGATAATATATATATTGAATATGCTACTAAACGTTCCATTTAAAGCAGATTTTTTCAAATTAAAAGTTCATTCTAAACACAATTAAGCAGTGTATAGTGTTTCTCGCATCTCATTGTTTTAAACATATTTTATACGAAGCAATCTTTTTGTAAACTAAACAAGGCCCAGACTTGTTAATCATGCGAAGATTATGAGCGCTGTATCCTATGTACTTCAATATCTGACTTTCAAATTTTTACCTGACCACTAGGAAATAACTTGATAAGAGATTTAACCATAAAAATTGCGAACTCTAAAGTCTTGAACATTTTATTCAATGTTTTTCCTCATGTCTTCTTGAAAATATGCGGAATATGGGTTTCATCTAAAGTTACATCTAATATAATAATGATAAAATATACTAATTTCCTATTAATTCAGCTTAGTGATAGAAACGTTTGACAATTTTTTGACTTCGAAATATCAGCTCATAATTATGGTGAAAGATAGCAACAGCCTAAATACATTTATTTCAACTGATTATTTTATAGATTTTATTTTTTTTAATAAAACGCCGAAAAAATTACTTTGTCGTCCTAACCCTTCCATTACTACAATTATTGTATTGAAAGTTATATAAAGGCACAAATGGTGTTAGATGAAGACAATAGACAAAAATTCTATTCCAGTGATTACTGATATATTTATTTTTGAGGAAAAACATGAAAACCAAATCTAACAAAATCGTAACTTTTATATCATTCAGGAGGAACAACCTTGCATATATAATGTGGAAGAGCCACATAAATGTTAAAATAATATTCAAACAAAATATAATAAAGGTTTTAAAAAGGAAAAACACAGTGATATTTTTTTTCCAAAAAACCTTGTAATGAATATCTTTATTACTAAAGCTACCTCTTCTTGAAAATATATAGGAATAAAATAAAAGCAAAGGCAACATTTTGATTCACAAGTTATAAATTTCGAAATTTAGTTATCTATGGATTATCTGACATGCAGAGTTGCATTATTATTACTAAATATTTGTAATGTTATTTTGATATAAAGCTTGGGACTAATAAATTGCCCCATTGACTAATTATATCCAAGTTAAAAACTATGGTCCGTTATTAGACTTATCATTAATATCTGCCTCCAAATTGAACCAGACCATAATCAAATATCATTAAAGTTGAAGAGACTGGTATAAGTCGGGTTCAATGTGAGGAGAAATATTATTAAGCGATAACTCTAATTTTGTCGGTCCAATATATTTTTAGTCCGTACGAGAAGTCGAAGGCGGACTTGGTTTTGCACCCGTCAGTCGGTAAATAGTTTCCTCACTTTTTTTCTCACTGTTGCAGATTTCATTGATATTGCTACAATTTGCTATGCCATAACAAGATTACAGATAAGTTCGAGTCGGTTTTGATCGATCCATATTTCACTGAGTTATGGCCCTTGGAACTTAGAAATTTTCATAAATTGATCAGTTTCTCCGACACTTATTTTTTCCCTGGGCATTGAATATTTCATTTATAGATTTTGTATTGGCTTTCCTACCAAGTTACAATCCAAGTCGTAGTTTGGTTTCGATGATTCATTTTTCACTGAAATTTGGACTCTGTCTATCTAGGCTTTACTTACTATATGAATCGATATAGCATAATACTGCAATTAGAAATAGTGTTGCAGCAATAATTTTTGTCATCGTTAGGGGGATCTTGTATATGCTATGCTAATACTTAGAATGCTTTTCATCTACTGACTAAAAATGTTAAAACGAAGTAGACAAATGTTTAAAGGGAAACAAGTATATTATCATGGCAACGTTTCGTACTACCTAATACAAAACGTGAGATATCTAATATAGGTAATGATACTTCGGTATCGTTAA
>CAJDSM010054827.1:0-12140 GCA_903981925.1 Ostrea lurida | reverse complement strand
TCTTCCATTTGTATAGGAACTGCATGTGACAACACCCGTTGTCTTTGAGCTTACTTCTCGCTTCGTTGTTTTATCATCTGACGGAACAGATTATCCGTGTTCTTATCTATATTTTCATATTTGATTTCCCTTATATTAATATCACCGATCGTAAATAAATTTCAAAAGATATACGATTATGCTACTTAATATTAACTGATCAATTAAAAATGGGATTCTTCTTTATTTCAATTCACACCAAACTTATTTTTCCGCTTAATAAATGTATTTGCTAAATAACCAGGAGTGTGCCCTTATTATTCCATATACATACATTTAAGTATATTCGTTATTTACTACAAATTAGTCATAAATTATTTTTCTTAAAACCACATTAATCCACCTCAATGGTTTAAAATAGTTCTCAAACCACAAAATCATATAGCGTATTGCGCATCGCCAAAGTCTGGAGACACAACTTCGCTATCGCCCAGCGCTACGCTTTTGTGAAACTGCGAGTTTAGGTTCCGGTCTTAGATTTTGGGCGTCATACTTATGCTACGTCTTAGATCCTAAGTTCACCCCTGAATTTATAACCTTTCTTGTAATTAACTGGCAGAGCTCCCAGAAGTTTGTTATATTAAATATCCAGGTAATTTAGCGATCTTTTGATTAACTCTATGGCCATCTGCTATATATCATTTTATTAATAATTTGTATTAGTAAAGCACTAATGTTACTGACTTTCCCTCGATGAGTAAAGGACAGTCCCTGACAACTGTCGTCCTATATTCTTTATATATTTTGTAAATTCCTGAAATTACTGGTCCAGATTTTGCTAAACCACTTTCTAGCATTATTTACACTGGATCCTATCAGTTAATGCACTCACTGTCATGAAAAAAAACAACAAATAAAGAAAAACCAACACATCACCACATAATATCGGGTGTGCGGTAGTAGTCAATCATTTCTTCTGCTGTAGAGCCCTATGTTACCCATTTTTTATCACGATCCTCGTCTTCATATATATCTAATTATCTTGGTATCCTTAACATGCCCTTGAATGAATAGACAACATAAATTTCCTGTCACTATTTGTTGCATATTTTCGTACTGTTTTATCATTTTTTAGTTAATGCAGATCGACTATAAATATGTGTTTACACTGTCATTTCCAATTAAAGTACACAGTTGTAAAAATAACTCTTTCGTCATACTTTATTGTCTCTCTATTAATTTCTGCACTGTTCAACTTCAACATACAAGCATCTATGTGAAGTGATCACGTGGCGAATTAATTTGTTGTTCCCACATACATAACTTGATTTTCTATGTTTCTTGATACTCATCTGACAAGTGGTTCTACTCTATCACTGGGACTTTTACATCTTCTTGCGCCGAATTTGCAATCGATTTAAACCATTATCTAGGTTTTAATATATATCTATAAATAATAAAAGTCTATGAAGTCTGATTGAACATTATTTTGTCGGTATAAAATGAAATTAAATTATAAGAAATTACTCTTATTTTTTTTTTTTTTTTTTGGACAGTAAAACTTTAACATCAATGCGCTTCGCTTTGCAGTTTTACCGGTGATACCTGAATCAGCGGAAAAAATATAAGAGTCATTTCTTAATTCTTAGGGGCAACTGTCTGTACAAGCATCCCAAATAGCCCTGAAATTCAAATAAAAACCTATGAAAAGCAAAATCTAAATCCCTCATTCATTCCCCATGTCGATAAATCAAGTTTTAAAATAAAGACGCAAAGTTGTTTAGAAAGTTATAAAGAACCCGAACTGTTGAGAAATCTTCATCATCTACTCTTTTTGTAAAACATGTAATAATCCATTTCCTCGAATAGGGAAGTAATGCATGCATGCTGTAACAGCGAACATGCAGTCAGAGTTATCGTTCTTTGATCTACACCTGATTTTCCTCAAGGTCTCCCGCTCCCCTCAACCGCATTTGATTGAGACCTTGAGATTCCCAGGCGTGTACATAGCCAGCACTGAGTGGAGACCCAAAAATCCTATCAAATTTGGCAAACTCAGTATCTGCACTACATTGACATTTTTTCTTGTTAGAATAAATCAGTACCTTTTGACTTTAGATTGTTAATCAGTGTTGTGGTTTGCAGTACTAGTCGAGTATGATTTGTATTCGATGTCATAATTTATATCACGTATACATGTGTATGCCTAAGTAACATTTACGTATGTTCCGGCAGCACGACTTTATACGCACCTTTAATTTGAAGAGTTCTACTAATGGAGAGTATGAACAGCATCGCTTCATGCCAGCATACTTTTCAAGAAGGACTAATTAATGCGCTTCATTAATTATGCTGACTTGAGTCCCATAATAATGATCTTCATGTACGAATGCAAGATTTATAAAGATTTGACCTACATGCATATACATGTATATTCCGTTGCAAAACTTTGCACCCCTTCGATCCTGGCCCCGATCCTGTAGAAAATAAAGTCACATGCCACAGGGTGTATGTCATTCAATCCATTGTTCTTTGAATAAAAGGTTTCTCAGAAAAAAAGTTGCAATAAAGATTAGCCTTTCTTTTCAATTACCAATATTTCACTTTTCTCCTGAAAGTGAGTTTTTAAACCACCACCCACGGCACCATTCTCTTGCACAGAGTTGTCGGTCCTTTCTCTCCCTTAAAGGGAGAGAAAGGATCGACAACTCTGTGCAAGAGAATGCCACGGCACCCCCAAATAAAATTGCCCCAATAACCGATTAGGTTTACTAATCTATTCGCTAAGTAATTCGAGAGCATTTACATAATAAAATCATATAGAAACTTATTCTCTTTAAAATAATAATGACAATATCTAGGAATGTTTCAAAGGAATTAAAAAAAAAAGTTTAAAACAAAAGTTTGATACATTAGAGTTATACCCCTTGGACTTAAAAGATTAGGAAATATGGGATATGCAATCATTTCGTCGATCTTTTTTTGGAGGGTAGGGGGGGGGGGGCAGTTGAGCCATTTCAAACAATTCAAATGGGTTTCTTCTGCTCATTATCTCGCTTATGCTGCGTTGTCCTTTTGATATGAATGGGGTAGATAGATACATCATGAGAATTCGCAGGTAAGTACCTTTAAGGGTCCATTGGGGTCACTTTTTGCAGAATTATGACCCATGAGCGCTGTCGTGTCGCTCAGAGACATAGTATTCTCTGTGGAATAAAGTGAAGATTACATTTCTATCTGATCTTTGATTATGGTAAATCACAAAGCATAGATACGCAGACTACAAGGACAATTTAAACTCTTCCTACAATCGTCAGCATTAATCATGTCGCAGAGACAAAAAAAAAACCCTGATCACGGCGTACTTCCTCCTCTTTGTTTCATAAAATCAATTTGAAGTGAAATTGAATGTGTCTACCGTTTTCGCTAACCATGATCTAAAGCACAGGCACTTGGGGCATGGATCACGACCCCCCCCCCCCTCCGGTTTTGAGTGATTTGATTGATGTCATTAAATATTGACGAGTTTGAAAAATATAAGGGAAGCACGAACGTAAAGAAGAATGTCTAACCAATGTATTGATATATGCATATCCAACATTTTGACTTGCTTTGAATGAAAAATCGAGCGAAGTTTCAACCAGGTGAGGCAGACGACGTGAAAAGAGTTGCATGCCTTCTCTCTTTATAATGTCACTGAACGTGATATTTAGTAATACGTGACAGAGACGAAAAATAACATTTCGGATGATCTTGAATGCATATTTACAGAACATAAATAACGTAGAAAAGAAAAAATAAGTGTATATATCCCAGATCAGAATTTAAAAAAAAAAAAGGGGGGGGGGTCATGATCCATGCCCCAAGTGCCTGTGATCTAAAGATAGAGACTTCCTATAATATATACGTGTACATATTGCTATGTAAAAATTTTAACCACTCTTGAATTTACACTTTATAGGGAGGCTATCATAAATTATCAATTTATTTTTGATCCAATGATATCTTTAAATAACCACACGCTATTTCTGATATTCTTGATTATCTCCCCTTAGGAATGAGACCCCCCTTAATTAACATCAACAAACTTCCGTCAAGTATGTTAACCAACTTATTCTGGAGAGGTCGAAACAGAAAGTAAAGAAGAGGTTTAGAGATTTATTTAATGTTAAGTGCATTACCCCACCCTGGGGCCAGAGCTTTAGCTCAATATTGTCAGATTTCTTGTTTTCAAAAATATGTTGTATTGTTAAATTTTCAGATGGTTAGGTCATATTATAAGCCTGGTACCCGAGGCCTTCCGAAGTGCAAGCACGTTCTTGCACTTCGGAAGGCCTCGGGTATCAGGCTAAACTATTTCCATAGATGATCAGAAACAGTTTCATTTGGTTTATCGAGGAGCAAAACTTTTAGTTTGTACGACAGAGATATAATCATTTACAAAAAGACGCTAATTTAAAGACGTCATGTTGCCTTCTAAACTCTGTTCATAAAGAGCCCCGGTGCATTATGAGTGGATGGACGATTTTCTTTTGTTTGTTGTAATCGCAATTTATGGCGATATCAAAAACTTCTCCAGCATGAAATGGTGTAGAAATTTTGAGTTGAAATTTATTCTAGTTAATTGTTTTCATTTCTTTTTATTTTAGTTTAAAAAACAGAAAGTGCTCGAACTACGCTTTCAATGAAAAATATCGAAGTAGCAATACTTGTTTTTATGTCTCACTACTGTACAGTATGGTCATGTTCCAAAACTTTGTGCAACATGGGTAGTAAATTTACCCCATTACATCATTTTGTCCCATAAGTTGTTTTTATTTTTTCGGGGAGGGGGAGTAGGTGGATAATTCCCATAGATTTCAATTGATTATATTTTGCAATGTGTGTACCTGTGTGTGTGTGTGTGGGGGGGGGGGGGTAATTAATTGCTGTCTTGAACAGGATGGACAACTTAGGCCTAAAACCATAGCCTTTTGTAAATGATTACCCTGGTTAAAAAAAAAAGAAATCACAGAATAGATATATGCTTTTTGTGAAATATTTTATCGGAATTGTTTTCTTGTTATAATGCCACGAAAAGCTATTATATTTTCCTGATTCTGATTGCATGATATGCACGATCAATTTCATCTCCAGTATCTGCATATTGGAGAGATCAAGGAAGTGATAGTTTCCTTGCTGTGTTTACGCTTATATACATAAATTATATATTCCAAAAGTTCAAAAATGATATCAAGATTTGAAACTTCACTTTTCGTATGGTGCAATCTACATAAAAATAAGATGTTAAAAATACTTTTTGACGTGGATTCTTTAAGATTTTTTTATGCTTGAAAATAAATGACTGCATGAACTATGACGCTTCACGCCGATTTCATGCGCGTTAGTGATTCATGAGAAGTAGGCCCACCTGAGGTGTTGCAGTTCATATGTTTTCAAATCTATATTTATATTTTGCTTTTATTCCCAGTCGTTGAAATATAAAGATACTATATTTATCGAGATTCTTACGCGCGCACTGTTCACAAATGCCGCGCATTCATGAGAAAATGGCTGTCAATGACATATTGTAAGAATATCAAAAGCAAAGAGATTGGAAATGTAAATAGTTCTGATTTTTAAGATCGATTTTCGTCGTGCGTCGCACGCAGGAGCGTGCTGGCTTCTGCTTACCGCGCTTCTAATGGTTTAAGAACGAAGAACGAATGCCTGGGTGTTTGTATTGAAAGGGGGGGGGGGTCATTCTAAAAATCAACCATAATACAAACAACATATAGACATTAATTTTATTACTTCGTGATATATAGATTTTTTATGTGTAGTTGAAAGGTCCCTTTTATCTAGTCTGTCATCTATCATGTTATGTATATAATTATATATACAATATTGATATTATAGTCATTCATCCTCTTCTCTCTCTCTCTACGTCTCTCTCTCTCTCTCTTCCTCATCTCTCTCTCGTCTCTCTCTCGTCTCTCTCTCATCTCTCTCTCTCTCTCTCTCTCTCTCTCTCTCTCTCTTCTCTCTATCATATATATATATATAACCCCATGTTATAGATTCCCAATTGCCTGCAACTCCATCAATACAGTGCAGGTTGGTATTTCAGGATATTGTTAACTTTCCCCATTTCTTTTGGGACATTTCTTTCTTATGAAAAGATACGTTTCTTCTCATGCCCTCTGGTGCCCAATAATTGAATAAACTTATCTTATCTTATCTTATCTTATTATGCATCGTTTTAATACCAACAAAAGTTTAGTAAATACATGTACTGGGTTATAATTCCTAAATAAATGACACATTCTAAAATTGTATTGTTTGCACTATAAATGCCATGTGTGATCATATTCAAATGAACTTTTCATCTGTATGAGGTAAGAATTTGGTGACCCTTTTTGTATGCTGTATCACACCAAGTATGTTGTCATCAGAACGTAGAGAAATTAAAAGAAATTGATTTTTTTTATGCGACCAGATTCCAGCAGAATCACATATCTTATGCGACCACTTTCTTAGTTTCTTCCCAAATTAAATTGGGTTAATTTATCGCGAACAAATTAACTGTTTACTATTTCTTTACAACTTTAAATTCACCTGTGTGATAAGTCCAAATATTCTGCAACAGTATATTTAGTATTTACTACATTGAGTAAATTTAAACTCGCTCCCCATGTGCTTATGATTTCTTAGATCCGCTCCAGAAGACAGGCTATGCTATGATTTAATTTCTTCCTCACTGATTGACATAACAATTGACAATGAAAGGGGCGATTTTTCTGCTGTATGCAACTTATTTTGTGAATTCTCTATACACTAATTTAACAATAAACACTTTTTGGACAACCCGAATAACAGAGTCTCTTAAAGTTGATTTCAAAGACCTTTTTAAAAATATTCTCATCATAGGTCACAGGCTTCCTCTCCTTATCCAGCTAAAATTCCCAGAATCTCCCATCACAAAGCCGAAGAAATGTATAAACCAGAAAATTATCTGGATAAAGCAGCCGTCAAAATTAGCAAATGATTGTACCACCCAAGGGCAGATCACTCTATGCACAAATTTAAGGATCACAGATTTATTGCGACGGAAAATATTCAGTAAATCTTTCAGTATAGCACAATCATTTCATCATAAGCTTGCGATAAAAAAAAGTATATTCAATGAAACTCCTTTACAGTACCCTAGAAAGTCGGATTGATTCCAGTTAAATCTATAAAACGTTTACAGTTACATTGTAACTTGTATTATATTTCAAAATGTTTTCTGTGAATTATGACGTACTAAGTGTCCAATTCTTTGTTAAGTTCACATTTTAGAATATAATACATTCATTAGTATTAAAATTGGTGGATTCTGGATATCATATGATGAATTGAATTTACATTCATTGCTAGCTGTTGAAAAGCAGATAGATCGAATTTCATATATATATATTGAACCTTTTCTCCACTTGCGTGGAGTCAGAAACATAACTTTTTTGATGTTTAGGATTGATATAGATCTACGAACTCCTGAAATAACCCGTTTTTAAAATACGTTTAAAAATCCGCCGTTTGAATTTGTTTTCATTTTTTAAAATTATTTATGTTAGCTTGTTGTATTAGCTTGTTGTATAAGAGAAAACTGAGTGCATCATTCTATAATTTGATTGAAATTGTCCACCCTTAAGGATGTTGTAGGCTGAGCTTTTTGAGGCTCTTTGGAGAAAACAATTCTCTCTATAAACTCCAATTAGCAGGAATATTTCCATATGTACTCGCAAAAATGATTGATCAACGCACACTTTATACTTCAATAAATAACTTCTTTTATTCAAATTAGCTAAAATAAAAAACCAATGAATCAATACCGAATATATATAATTAACTAACCTAGGTTGTATAAAGATGTGCTTATAATGAAATACATCGATATCGATTTCCTTAACTCTTCCTTGTTGCCCCATTTTCAACTATTTGTTAAATTACCCTTAACCTGCAATTTAATTAGAAAGTTTAGGATTTCGTTAATTCAATCACCACCCAAAGAAATGCACACCTATAAATGATATTTGTCTTAAACAATCAACCAATGTATTTGAAGGCCCATAATATCAAATACATTACATTTTGGAAAACACCTACCTTCGTCCTATTTCTCGGCAAATTGTCCCATTCACCCTTATTTTCTTTAAAAACACATTGTCCACCTCGATGTTTTAAAATACCCTCAAACCAAAAGTTCATATATGATTGATGCACATGCTTCAAAATAACTGAGACTAAAACTCGAATCGAAATATTCCCAACGTATAGCGCTCTTTGTGAGAATCGCCAAATTTTTCCAAGCCAGGTCTATATTTTTTGCTTAACTTAGTTAGTCGGCCTAATCAGCCCTGATATTTAGCACCCTATTGTACAACGCGTCCCTAAATCTTTCCGCGGTGGGTTGTACCAGCCGGTCCATATTTTCCAACTCTATTGTTGGTTTGGGCTTGCGAGAATTGATCAGTAGGGAGAGAAAAAGCAATCTAAAAGAAATGCGGCCTCCTCAACTATCAATCGTTCAGCGCTTTACAAATGCCACTCTTTGAAGCTGATGAAAATCAAAATTATTGTTTGGGGTCGCTCAACAATACTGTAGACCTTCCAGGGTACATTATTGTTCTTTTGTTAACTAGCCTGCTTGTATATTAGAGGCTCAAATTTTATTTAAACGCTTCTGGAGAGAAGAAAAAAAAAGAGTATTCTAGCTACATTAAGTTATACCTTTATCGATATTTTGTAGGTATATTGACGACGTATTTTAAAATCTCACTAGCCCCTATATAAGCCATAATTAATTCATCACATTTCAAATCAATATAGTCCAGTTCGAGCTCTTAATAACTATATCTACAAACGCTTTATTTTTCATAAAATCCAATATTATAATTATTCTTTAACATATACATTATATGATTAAACCACTATTACAAACTATCCAACTTTAGACAAAAACTTGTGGTTTATTCAGCTTCTCCATTCGTTCAACTCTCACACTTATAAATTTCAGCAGCGCACCTTTCAACAAAAATCGTTCACCCATTTTGCATAAAGTGTTATCAAAGGTGCGTGCAAAACAAAATATTTCGATACGCAAAGAGCTATAGTCAATTGCATTATATCTAAAACTGTTAAAATCACAAATAAGGGCGACAACTACCTGGGTTTTCACAGTCCTTAAAGTCAGGCATTTCGCAAATTCTATGATCAAATATAACGACTGTTGGCGAAACAAGCCTGTCATTGGACCTTAGATAAACTGTCTATAGTCTTGTGTTTCAAAAATCCAATTTAAGTTTTATGGCTTCTAATTAAATTAAACACTAATTATTTTGACTACAAAAATTTACCAATATTATATTTGGCTCATGGCGGAATGTGACTGTGTGTAGATAGAATTATGTACTATACTTTTAGTTATCCGTATTTATCTAGCAAACTCTTGTTTATATTCATATGTGTTTCATGTTTTTCCAACTCTGACCCGAAATAATGTATCGTATATAGATTTAATGAGATTGATCACCGTCTTACTTCACCTTTCATATTTGGATGCGTTCATCTTGACAAAGTTTTGAATTTCGAAATTTCGACTTTACTAAACCTTTATTATATACTTCAATTTCATCTCCCTTTTTCCTTTAGAAGTTTGCGGGCCCAATATCACACGATATATGCCGGAAACTTTCGGCCCGCAATCGACGTCATTATTAAAAAAAAATTGAAAAAATGATTGTGACTCATAAAGAGCACGTTCTTTACTTACTGTTAAAACGTCAAACCAAAGTTTTCTATATGATTCTTCAGCTCTTAGTCATTTGACTCTTGAAAAAAGTCTTAAAAAAAAAAAAAAAAAATGTTAGTTTCAAATGAAATTGAAAGTATAAAATAAAAAGTTTATAACAATATGACGACCTCGTTTTTTGTCGCAAACGGACCTTCAGCTCGTCCGTGTACGCGCCAAAAAAAACTCGCTCATTTTTCCCATACAAAGTCATATCCACCTATAATAATTGGGATTTTCCAGGCTTCCACTTTCAATTTACACCGCTATTTATATGTGTATTGCACGGTCACGTCAAAAGATCTTCTGACAGAAGTGGAATATTATTCGTCGGAGAAAATATGGCTAGATTAGGATGCAATACATATATCTTTGTTTTAAAGTTGCCATTTTATAATATTTAATAATAATCATGTGCCTAGAACATCATCTAATCTGTCAAAATTACAAAAATTACAATAACATACTCGAAAATAACTATTTCACCCTATTTTTTTGAACAGATAACACAAATTATGAAATTAAACAATGTACTTCCGGATCTTTCAAGACAGATACCACCCCAAAACAATAAATCGTAAGTTGCATTAATCTCACCCTTCAAAAATCAGCACTAAACTGAAAGATCAAACAAAAAGAAGACTTAATATTGTTGTGTGACCGCGACCCAAAAAAACAAACCGTCCAGTATAAATTGAACTCGGTTAAACCAAGATTACGTTGGGGAATGAGATTCTGATGGCATAAGCCCAAGAGAGGATTTCAATTGTCGTTTTAAAGAAGAGAGTGGAGGAACCAGATAACTGTGTTTTTTGATCTTGAACCACTTGCGGATGGATCAGAGTTCAAGTCTTTAATTCAGTTAGTTACAATACAAGAATAATATATCTTATATTATATAATACAATAGCTCTCACACTATGACCGAATATACCTTCCCATTTCATTAAGAACTGCCCATCGGCCGCTCACCTCGCAATGAAATCTATAGCCTATCGACGTAGACATTCAGTATCCACGCCCTTTCATATAATCCGTGTCTGTTCGTGTTACGTTTAAATAACTGAATTATTACACCATGCATTTCTAATATAAATTTACGCAAATGGAATTGAAATTCTCAATGGAACAGATCGCCAAAATAGGAGTGCGAGAATATCCCATTACTTTAATCTATATTGCAAGCCATTTGCAGTGATCGTATACATTCCTTCCATTATGTTCGCAAGATTTTTTCTGTTTCCTTTGTATTTTTTGTGACTGTCAAAATCTAGAGCGAAAAAGTATATGTTCAAAGGGAAGTTGTATTCGAAAACTGCGTGTACGCAATTGTGTGAAAAGAATCCATGTCTATCGCTCATTACCGTATTAAAAATAAATTTATTAATATTACCGTTGTGTTTATTGACAATTTTTGTTCCTATGTTTTTTAGGGGGTTTTTCTTTTTTGTAATAAATTTTGTATGTATTTTTTGTGTTTTCTTTGTCTTGTTAAATGGATTTTCCATGTCGAAATCCCTGTAGGACTACAACATTATCTTTCGATTTCCTCCGCTCGATCTCCCTTCCAGGCTTTTTTCACCATCTTGCATATCTTATACTTGTCATGTTTCCACAACCGAAATTTCAAAAAAATATAATATCAATGTATTCGTGAGTGAAGAATTGTTTTAAAGACACAAAGTAACAACAGCGTGCGCTTTTTATGTTCGTTCCATTCTAAAACTGATACTAACTCGTCAATAATTGCGAAGTTACTTCCGCAACTCGATTGATTTTCTACCAAAAGCATTACTTTATATCCTCAAGTAAATTATGGCTATTTTTGTATTTCTTTTCGTTTAATTAGTTTTAATTGTTATAGTAAATGTCAATATCTATATTATTGCATATATATAAATATATACATCATAAAAGCTGAAAATGAATATGCCAATTCTTTAACTCGCAAATCCACTCGTAAAGATTTTATGAAAGGACATTCGTTAAATAGATCTTAATTCATACAGTTTGTGATTTTTTTATACAAAATTTAAACATCCCCAATCTTTATTGAATCTGGATGAAATGATTTCTGCGCAAAAACACTTAATCATTTTTAATGCATTCACAGGATGATACGTCATAGTGTGAGAGCAGCATCCAATATGAGTAAAGAAGCAAGAGTTTTGGCTTGCACATCTTTTACACGTCAAATGCAAATTTATTACCCCGTCTATCTTTAATGTTTTTGATAGTGCAGTATTTTTGTTGTGTTAATTATATCCAAACTTAGTAGCCAGAGACCTAAAGGGTATATTTGATTCCATAGCGTAACTAATGAGCGTGTTTGAAGCCTTCGATATAGTTA
>CAJDSM010054824.1:0-12802 GCA_903981925.1 Ostrea lurida | reverse complement strand
GTCTGACGAGTTTTTACGATAGTTTTGATATGTAAAACATTGGAAATGATCTGATCTTTGATGTTTGTTGATATCAACATGTATGAACTAATGAATACTTTCGAACGGAGGAAGCTTTTTTTTTTTTTATCAAAAAATGTAAATTTTGATCCAATTCTACGATAGGGGTAATTTGGTGTTAACAGGTGGTCCATTAATGGAAATATGTTAACACTTGAACATTTTTAACTTTTTCTTATAACAAACAGTCAAATTTGCTTCTATCAATTTTAATTAGTGAAGCACCTTTTTGTCAACGCTCATACATAATATTCAGTCTCTTGGACCCCTGTGGCACCTTTAGGGCGGGACAAAAACTGCCAAACATGATCCAATTTACAAAATCTTCTTTACCTTAAACCGCACGTCTAAGAGAAATTTAAAGTATATAGTGGAGTAGTGCAAGAAGGCATTCTATCAAAATGGGAGAGAATTCTGGTTAAGTTCTCGCGTAGGGATACTGAACGCCTGGGGTGGACCAAACTTGGTAATATACTTATATGTAGCAATTTGAAATATCGAGAAGTAACTAATCAATAGCTTTTAATCTCATTAAATTTTGAAACTTTAATGAACTATTGGAATAAGAAATGGGAGGACTTTCATCTAATCAAGTTGAATTGCATCGCAGATATCTGGTCTGTGTGGGGGCGGGGTGGTACATAGGAACAATAGTGCAGCCTACAGGAAATATTGTGTTTATCACTGTATCAATCGTGCTTTCATAATAAGGGCTCTATCTTCATAACCTCTGTCTTTGGCAGAACTTTTAAAAAAAATATCATACCTGAAAAATAATGAAAAATGAGTAAAGTCTCTGTAAATATGATAAAAAAAAATGAAAGCCGAATTTGGGTGGTGGTCTAAAAAATAAATTCGCAATTTTTGTCATGAATTTTTAGTATCAGCTGTATATGGACATTTCTCTCTTTCTGTTACAATATGCTGTAAATCTTACTTCAATAACTTAGACTGCATTTTTCAGTCAGAATGCAAACGCATGACCTAAATGAGTCTAGTTACAATTAGAAAAAAATATCTTTTTGACTGAGTCGGTGTCAAGTAGCCAATGGGGGTTTCAGTCATTTAAGAATTAGGCCAAGATTTTCTATATGACAGAATTTATCTTGGCTACATTAATTCACATAATAACTATTTTTTAACTGTAACATATCCTTTCCATGAAGTTAATTTTGATGATATTTAATATCATCACCATCATATATGTTATTTAGATATCAATGAAAACGAATGATCAAATACCATCGTAGCTAGTATCCCACTGTTACAAAACTGCCTTTTTTTCTCTCCCAGATTATTAATGAGTCTATTCAAAGTTTCTTGATCCATACAAACATTGTATCAGAATTTCAGATATCACTCTAGACTATTTGGCGATATCAACAAAAATATGTTTGAATTATTTAAAATTTTGAAGGAATACAGGGAGACTCTTCTTTCATATCATATATATTTTACAATTTCTGCAGTCCACTTTACATAATGCATGATATTTTCCTTGCACCACAATATTTTTGTATATATATATATAATTTTAATTTTTTTTCAATTTCAGGGAGGTCCCCGCCCCCTTCTTCCCCAGATAATGGTCGAATGGCGTGTAGTGGCATTGATTTGTTTGGATTGTGGTAGTGAAAAAATCAGACACTGGATTAAAATGAAATTGCAATATAGATAATCATACCATGCGACCTAGATTATAATGCTGCCATTTTCTTCTCACTACTTTCAAAATTCTGTTATTATAACTATATGTGTCTGTAAACACTGCCTGCTTTAACATATTGCGTATAAAAAAAAAAATCTCAAAGTGATGGTAGTTATTACAGAACAGTGTGCTGCAAAAAAATAACACTATAGTGGGCACTCTCCATTAGAATCATTCATGTTATAAAAACTTAATCCAGATTTCGCCTTACGCAATTGATATCAATACATTTGAACAATACTATAGTACTTCCAATGCCATCTTACTCCTACACATTCTGGTTTTTTCATAAACTAAATTTTTAATTTTCTATGTAGGATTAATTATAAATAATTTTTACATATATCTAATTGATATTTGTAATAGAAATGATTTGTGCAGATAGTTCAGATGAGCATCATGAATATTTGCAGAATAAATCCAAATAATAATAACTTTATTATTCGAAGTGTATGCGAATTATAATTAGGAGAATTAGTATCTAACAGTCACTGATTAAATGAATTATTAATATTATAGGTTTCACTTAATGTCAGCGACTAATATATTAAATCAGTTGCTACATAGTTCCAACATCTGGATTTGCTATTTTTGTGTCAGTCAAACCATGTTTTCAATTTGGCTCAACTGCTGATTTGGTATGACAGAGGCCATTGGAACTTATTTTCAACCAGTCCTTTAATGCAATAGGGAAAAAAGAAGAGATTTCTTCACCACTCGATTATATGAACACATCTTGTACTGGCATGTTAACTTGCGATATTAAAATTCCTTTTATTGTGAACGTGAATTTTTCTCTTCAAAAAGGTCAACTATATGATCACCAAAGGACTGTAAAATAACATCATAAAATGTTTCATATTGAATGCACCAGCTGCTTTTCACTGAAGTACGATTGTAGCTTTTAATTCAGTAACACCATATTCAAATACACATTAGATTCATTTTCTACATCTCTTTAATTGAGAAGACTGCTTTGTTATAGGGTGCTCTCAAGTGATCTACCATCAAAGTGTAACCTGTTTTTTGTTGGAAATTCAGTTCTCTGTCCAGTCTCTCAAGGAAGTTGTGCATGTAGCTAATTAATTTTTTTATTTTTATTAGAGGGGAATTAAAATCTCGTGCACCATAATTGTGGTCTTCGACATCTAGTGTTATACAGAAGTGATTCCGTACATCTATAATTGAAGTACTTTTGAATATAGTAGATTCCCCGGGAGGAGGGGGGGGGGGATATTCCTAATTTTCTAATTATTTGCGAAATTTTCAATATCATAATAGTAGATTGTATTAATGCTTTAGTTTATCAACAAAGTATCACATATTTGATAAATTTAGAATAAGAGTAATACCTATAATCTAGGATTAAAACCATGATAAATCGAATGTATATACCGTTTATTTTTAAATAATCAATTAAGAAACTATAGTGCTGAAGAACTGGTTCATGAATTGAGGAGGGGAGGGGGTGCAATGTGTATTAGTGCAGCATGTGTATGTTTCTCCTCCTCCAAAACATCTCATCAATGATATTATTATTGAGATTAATTATTACATAAGATTAATTTTCTCAGTAATATTTAGCTTCTCACAGACTAAAATGCGACTGATACCGTTAACCACTGAACTAGATAGCTCATTCCAGCATTCGAACGGATGATTTCGCATTCGAACTAGCTTTGCCCTTCATTCATGCTTTACCACAGACATGGTCGACGTACGCCTTGTTTCTTAATGGTTAAACTTGTAATCATTGGCCAAATTGACATGTTTGATGATACAGTAATTAAAAATGCTAAAATTCTCTTCCTCACTATGACGTTATCGCACATGTGTAAGGCGTTGTGATTGCAAGTCAGTGTTTTGTTGCTCGGAGAAACAAACCTCGACGCGCGAAGTCGCGAAGTCTCGCCGAGCACTGTGTAGCCCTATTGCCTAAATTCAGTACCGGTTTGCTACCTTGAAAATACATCCAATTAATATGCCCGTATGTATATGTAATCAAGTCTGTACAAAAGTTCAAGAACAAAGCTTTTGGAGAGAGAGAGAGAGTCCAAGCTACACAATCACGTGGAACAGGAACTCCATCAAAGTTGCAGATGTAAAGCACACATTTTATAAAATCTATATTATAAAAAAGGCTACTATTTGTAGATTTATTTGATAATAAGTACAATTTTTATACAGTTTACTCTGTTCAAAAAGAGATGAATATCCACATCCAAACTGAGCCAGTCTGTTACCAAGTCAAGCACAGTAATGAATAGCATTATAAGCTGTCATCGCTGCCAAGGAAAGTACTAGTACCCCTTGAACTATAGCACCTACACCTATACGGAGGAGGTGACATTAAAGATAGCTATTCATCATGTGCTTGACAATTTTTGCGCCACTGTGTTTCTGATATCTGAGGCTCAGAATATCATGCAATGTACATGTACATATAACTACGTGTCTGTTTAGATTTCCTTCAACAGAGAGAGAGAGAGAGAGAGAGAGAAGAGAGGGAGAGAGAGAGAGAGAAGAGAGAGAGAGAGAGAGAGAGAGAGAGAGCTTTATTGGCCTTTCAGAACCATAGATATAGCGAATAAAAAACGCAAACGAAATTCTTCCCGGAAAAAGACTTGGTGTTTGCTTTCTTGGCTGAACAAATAAAGCAACGGAGTCTAAGACGTTTCAGAACACAGTCCCTCAAAATTAACGCAAAATGTCAACATACGTGAAGGGGGAAAACGATACCGGAATGAAATATTTATCTAATCTCGTGTTGTATTGACAGGGGGACCTTCGTTACAATGTTTCTAATTTATTTGCACAAAAATACTGTTTTCTGTAATGTGTATCGATTCCTAATATTTGGAGATGGAAATATGCGTTTATTTGTAGATTCCTTTTCAGGTTGGTGAATACAGAAGGCAATCTGTATTAATCTAAACCTGATGACAGTACCTACACGTTTTCTGATGATCACCCACGGTTCTGTGTTGTCTCTATACGTTTGGACATTTCTGTTCGCTCACACAAATATCGCCAGTTCTCGGTGATTGATTCCCGATACTGTAAAATAATATCATATAATTTTATGCCATTTCTGTGCGTGTAATTACATCTATATGGAGGCCCTCGTATGATATATTGATACATTATAGAAATTTAACACATGCGCCAAACAAATCGATGGTAATTTAACTTGAGCGATATGGTGATACGGATTAAATTACTCAGGCCATCGCTCGCTTTGAGAATTCTTGAACAAAATGGCATTACCCGTGGAGCGGCCCCAGAGAATCTGTATAGTGTCGGCAGTGAAACGACCAGCACGTTATTGAATCAACAAATCCTGATGAATGTACAAAAGGCTTGACAGAAATTCAGTTCATTACGTATCAATTAGCGCTTATTGTTCATAGGACTGTTAGTGGAAAATAAAACTCCTGAATAGCAGGGCTCATCTCCGTCAGGTCAGGAAGAACACGACAACAACACAAACCCTTTCTAAATAACACATCACATTCCTTCCAGAGTGCATGTATTCAAATATTTACATGCAAAACAAAACTTAACATTCCAGCTAGCAAAACAAAACTTAACATTCCAGCTAGCATATTGGATATGGATTGGCCTTGATGAATGTACGTTGTTGGATAAGGTCTTACGTACCATAAAAGTTACGTACCATAAAAGTTAATTCAATCACCTTAGTGCATATTGATTGGGGAATTCAACATCAATTAATTGTTCAATTATCTACTCGAGAACACAAAGAATATGAGTACAAAACACATCTTTCAGATGACCATCACAAGGCTAAATATGAATAATGATTGAAATATTTCCAATGATTGATGTCAAAATTGACGGAACAGAGCAAAGATGTACAATGCATAATTTCCCAAACAAAAAATATTATTGTAATTTATCTAATGGTTACGTTCTTCTTAGAAAAAACTGGAAATTTCTCGACAGCATCAAATGCTCCAGAGCGCCATAACTGTTCTGATAAACGATAATTGTCAAGGAAAAAATATTAATTCAGGCAAAACTCTTGGAACTCCAGTGTAGAATAGATTAAAACGAATTGAAGATACAATTGAGAAATGCTCGGATAGGTTTGATTAATTATAGAAAAAATGCAATCTTGAAGACAATCATCTTTATTGTTTCTTGATTAACTCTTGAAACGAAAGTTCATTGTGATATAAATGCATTCCAAAAAATTAAGCAAATTGGCGGAGCGATCCTGATTAGTCCTTGTTATATGCTGCTTTGATTGCTTGAGTACCCACCGAGTCTGTTGGGGTGGTTTTACGCAATTCTCGGCTTCCTGCTATCTATAGTACACGACACCGAGCAAACATTAATTCTACACGCAAAACATCACGTCTGTCAGCGGCGTCACCACAAGTTCAATTATGTTTTTTGAAAATCAATCCATATTTCTGGTACTGCAATTTAAAATTTTAAAAAAGACATTAAACATTGGATTTTCTATTCGTATTGGTTTTTTCCCCACGAGACACCACCGTGCAGCGTAATATTGGCTGTTCTTTTTACATGTTTATATCGGTAATGTTTCACAAAATCCAATACCTAATCCTCTAATCATATTGAAAGCAACAAAAAAAAATCAAAATCAAGTCCACGCGAATAATGCATCAAATGAACTTCGTCTTAGGATAAAGGGGGAAAAAAGGCTTATATGAATATATGCGAAGGNATCAAATGAACTTCGTCTTAGGATAAAGGGGAAAAAAAAGGCTTGTATGAATATATGCGAAGGTAACGAAGAGTGATCAATCTCGTAAGTCCCAAACAGAAAAGAAAACAAGAGTTTGGCGAACACGGACCCCTGGATACCAGAGGTGGAATCAGGTACCTAGGAGGAGTAAGCATCCCCTGTCGACCTGTCACACCCACCGTGAGCTCATTGTTTTAATCAGATAAATCTATAGTCAAAATAGCCACAAATGTCAGTTTTATTTCATATCTAAAATTGCAGAAAAAAAGTAGCACTTTCCGCTAATTCAGTTCCATCAAGGCAATTCCGTTTCCTCTACGGGTTTACAACAACCGACTTGCAGACACAGCGGAAAATAATTCTTTTGATAAAATATCTGTATAAAAAGTATCACAAGCAGAGTGAAAAATTATGTTCTTCCCAAATGTGTTCCAATGCATGGGTTGGGTGATTCAAAATGTCATAATTTTACATTTATTTTGAAACAGAGTTCCGCGCACGTTGTCTTACTGAATTGTTTTCATTGGGGTCTACCTAACAGGACTTCTACGGTTAATTGAACTTACACCTATGTGATCCTGCTCAGGTTTATCCCATACAATGCCTTTACGGGACAAAATTTCATTAACTTACATTTATGAAGTTAATATAAAGTTTTAAAGTTTAATATGTCATTGTGTTTATTTAATCGTTGGTAAATACACGTAAAAATACGCGAGTACGTGGCACTGGATTATTGTACATCTATACATGTATGTATATATGAACATCACCGTTACAGTAGTCAAAAAACCGTTCGAATAATCGAATATTCTTCTACTGAAGCTATCGAATAATCGACTAAGAAATTTTACTTTTAAGAAATTTAACATCCCTAGTTATTATATGCATATATGTAATCATACCTCTTCTAAATATATTTGTTGTACTATGATAATTGCAAAAGTTTATTTAGGACATGTATCGGTATATGCAATGACCTTGTACCCTAGGAGAAAGCGTATATAGGCGCTGTCTGCTCCCTAATCCTATAATGCTATGCATAATAATGTTTTTGATAATTAATGCTCAGATTTATATAGAGGATCCGGACTAAATGAACACAGATATTAGGTATCATAGAACTTCCATCTCGGGACTTTCGAAATATTGTCTTAAATTCCCAGCTACGGATGTACATTTATACCTACCTACACTTAACTCGAGAAAGGATAAAGTCATCTACCTAGATACAGTTTAGTTTCCTCCAAGTACTTTTTTTCTGACTGAAAGACAATTGATCGTAAGTTGATTTTCATTTACAAATGTACCTGTGATTTTTATATGACAATTTCTTTCATTATTATCAATATATTTTTTTTTTATTTTAGCAGATTAAGTAAAGATTAAAAAAAAGAAAGAAAAAGAGTAAAGAAAGTCAATTGCTATATGTATAAATTTATTTCGAGTTTTTACGATGTCGTCATCTGTTACCTCGCTATACCGAATCAAAATTGAACACAAAATATTAACTTTTTCAACTCATACAATATCTTGAAGTCAATATGGAATTGAAACTATTAAAGAGGAAAATATCGATTTCATGTGAAGGTTTTTAGTAATATTTACATGTACATATACCACATTGTATTACAGCTACAACTATCTACACCAAATTAAGAAACATAAAAAGGTATCATTTTCAAGAATAATGAGCGATGTTTTATTTAGTTACATACTCAGTATCCCGGACACTTGAATACAAGTATCAAGCAAGAACAATTCTAAAAATTATGAATTTTATGGAAATGTCTTCATTTGAAATAGATTTAAGATTTTATTGATAATTTTGCCCATGAATATCTTTCTGTCGAGAGTAGAGGTTAGATGTTTCAATATATCAGAGTTCTTCAAAAAAGCAAAACACTCACGAAAAACAACAACAAAGCACCGATATTAGGTTTATGTTTGTCAGCTTTTGTGGATAGCAAGTGAATATTTCTCAAGTTTTGAGATTGTGAATGTTTCTCAAGTTATATATAGTAAGTGAATGTTGTGTACAGCAGGTATCAGTTTCCACGTGTATGAAATATCATAATTACCCAAAAGAAATAAAATTCTACACACTGCAGCATTTCAAATTATCTCATACCGTCAGAATTTTTCATATTCCTCTATCATGAGTCAGGCGTATTTGAAAGTAAGTACATGTTACATATTCTCAAGATGGTGTAGACATTTGGTTAGAGAGGGTATACTGTCTGGTGATCTCCAATGACTTTCCAGGACAATTCAAAAAGTTAAATCTATGGAAAAATATTTTTAAATCTTGCTATTACAGCTGTACATTATCGAGCAGTTCTTTGCAAAAATCGATGCTTCTCTGACTTGCAGTTCTATATATGATTCGTCTACGCAACAGTTTTACATTGATACATTTGTACTTATGCAAAATTTGTTTCCAGATAAATTGGTCCGCTTTTTTTTTTTTATTTTGTCTCCAACGTTTCTTTTATTACTGAGATTTTTGTATCGGAGCTCAATAAGAGCCTTGTTACTCTCTTATTCAACTCACATTAAATATACAGAAGAAATGTTACTTTAATGAAATCATCGCGATCATAGTAATATAATACCTTTAATGATAAAAAAACCACACCCAACCAACCCCCAACCCCCAATAGAAATAAAATACAAAAATAAAAAACAAAAAAAGCCCTTTATTTTACGCCTCTGAATGATATTGTCAGAAAGTTAATGATCTGCAAGGCAACTAACCAAGTAGATCTTGGATTAATTAATTACTTCTGTACAGTACCCATGAGAGGTGAGGTTGAAGTGTTACAGATGCCCAATAAATACTATCATTGTGGTAGATTTTTTATATCAAATAGCATTTCATTGCATACAGCTCGATACCATCTTTATCATATTACACAAAACAGCAATACTATGACATATAGATTTCAATAAATAATCTCACTGAATGGAAGCAGTGTAGAATATGTTTAAAGTGGATTGAGCGCTGAAGCAAACATAAATTAACTGCTCAAGGCCATAACATTACCTGCATTTCCTGTTACATACATAATTAAATGTTACGACTATTAGGGACCAAAATAAATAAACCAAAGCGCTCCGACCCCGGTTAATGTAACGCTATTTTAAGCTAATTCCAACATCCAATGGAATGATAAATGAACAACATATAATTCCTTCTTTACATGTCCATTGATAGTTAGGCATTTCTTCATCTCATCAGAATTCATATACTATTGGAAATATAATATCTGTTTCGTTTGCCTTGCAAGAAAACACCAGTCCCTATCAATGTAGCATATCAATGCCATTAGTAATTATCAGTATGATATATGAAATACACACCCAGAAGCGATAGGAGACATTTTTGTTGATTACAATGGCCAAAAAGCCGTTAACAGTCTTTTCTTCAATATGGCCATTTAGCGTAAATCAACTTTGTGGGAACTAAAGATGCTTCAAGTTCTGAAGGTTTTGTTAAAGTAAGAACTGAACGGTTATAGGGACGGAAGAATATTGTGCCAACTTCCTTGATTAATCCTCATTTGTCGCAGAACACTTCACCTGGGGAATGAATTCTGGGACCATTCGATCAAGTCTTTTAGACAAAAAAATCCGTTTCCATGGTTACGTATGTTCACAGGGGACCTTTATACAGCCTTTCTCTGCGATCTGATCTCGAGTGGAAACACCAAATTAATTTGACGTACACTTTCATACTAATGTGCTTTGTTACGTTGTTGGTTGTGTGTTGTTGTTGTTGTTGTTTTTTTTGGTGGTTTTTTTTTTCCTTTTTGTTTTGTTTTGGTTTGTTTTTAATGTTGGTATAAATGTGTTCGTGCGGATAAAAATGGGTTTTTTTATATGGTGACAAAAATAATGTGCTCTTATCAATAGCGAACCAAACTCGAAATCCCGAATAAATTTGTCCGGTTTATCATATTCATGTAATACACTACAGTGTGTGTGTGTTGTGTGTGTGTGTTGTGTGGTGTGTGTGTGTGTGTGTGTGGTGTGTGTGTTGTGTGTGTGTGTGTTGTGTTGCAGATTACTTCAACATTAATACTTGAACTTGATCAGAAAGAAGGAAACCAAACTATTTATGAAATTCTCCAATGCTGGAATAAAATTTAACAGGGGGCACAGGGACTGAACGGCTGAGGCGGTGCGGCGTCAGTCACAGGACACGTAAGATGTACAGAACAAAACACACACAAAGTAAAAATAAACTGAATATGCAAAATACAACACTGATAAATTCTTACCTGTTGAAATTCCTTTTGTCCTTATATAATCATTTCCCACAATCACTCTATTTAACAAAGCTATCAATATTATTCCAAAATGTTTTCACCATACCTTTTTGCGAAATATAAAAAATCCCCCTTCTTGTTTATGATGATGGAATAGTCTCTCAATTTTTTTTCCTCTGTGAAATTAGTGGTCAGTAACAAAAATGTACAAATATTAATCGCGTTTCAAAAGTTCCGAATGCCTGGTGTTGATTGTCACTGCGCATGCTATATAGCGGTAGAGAACGACAGCGACATCTCTTAGAGTTAACAGAAATGCTACCGCTCTCGCCTACACAAGGATTATGAATAATAGATATACCGCCTTCAGTAGATCTGGACCGAGGAGACGCAGACTATACCACAAGTCAACGCGGGAAAATAAACTCTGTAAAAATCCAATAGTTTAGACAACGGACGACGGGCAAAGCATTATTTTTTTTTACGTAAGATTATTTGCATCCAATTTCCAAGTAATTGACGCGTAGTCACCACATTCTGGGATGTTATCTCCCAGAATTTCAGGATTGTCTCCAGGGTATTTCCTTAACAAAAAAGAGAATTATATTTTGTGGCAGGTATACTAGAAAAGGTGATATTATATTCAGTAATGAATAAATTATCATGTTTGCTTTCCTCCGGTCAGTGGAAGAAGTATATAAATGTCTTTGTTCAAAACGTAGATAGCAATACAGAAAAATTTGACAAATAAAATTTGTTTCGTTGATTGACGTCAATGATTGATGATACAACTAATGAAATGTCCTCAAAGTAAATACTTTCATGACTATGATTTTAAAAAAAGCAATCTTGTAATACAATACATTTTTTAAAAAAATCATGAGATAATTGTAATTTCAACATTTGACGGTCAGGCATTGTACGGAAGCCGGATACCGGAGTTATCATGCGGATTTGAAGCTTCCGGTCACGTGAGTTTTCATGGGATTGAGCTCCGGTCACGTGAGCTCCGGTCACGTGAGTTAACATGGGATTGAGCTCCGGTCGCGACAGACTGATTTGCATGAGAATTAAGGCCCTGTGTCAGGCACTAAATATTAAGTATGCAATAAATATTAAGTATGCAAGTTTTATATAAACCAAACAGATTGATTATATTTTCATTCATTTCGAAGCCGTAATCGCCCTCAAACTTTCCCTCTCGATGCGCACTTAAAAAAAAAGCCTTGCATGTGCGGTCCCAGAAGGGGAGGGGGTAGGGGGAAGTCCGAACCCCCTTGTATTTGCAAAGTATAGGCCTATACCGTCGTGAAGGGGACTGGTTGTCTTTTTTTTGGAAATAAATATTTTTCATGTTTGATGTTAAACTTTAAAAATATAACTCATTTATAATTGAAAACCAAAATTTGGACCTTCTGAGTGCAAGGATAAGAGCATTATTTAACATTAATTCTGTGTTATGTAAACAAAGACTGGAGTCTTTTGTATATTTCCAGACAAGCAATGAATTGTTAATGTTAACTTTATACAGCATCTTGATTTTGCACAGTCACAAAAACACATCTTACCTAAAAGATACTTGAAATGCAAAATGAATAAATGATATATTTTAAAACCTTTGTCAACAAAAGATACCACAACCGTTTGTTTACATTACAAATAATAAACTCTCTACAATGAGTGTCTCCTTGATTTTTGGTGAAACCTTTCAAACACATTAGACAGAATATTTTTGACCATAAAAGGGAAAAACAAAACTTGTGAGAAAATCGTGAATCATTCAGATGCATGTAGTTATTACATTAGTGATTGACTATGCCACATCACAAAAACACATCTTACCTAAAGAATACTTGAAATGCAAAATGAATAATAAATTCAGAACCATATATTTTAAAACCTTTGTCAACAATAAGATACCACAACCGTTTGTTTACATTACAAATAATAAACTCTCTACAATGAGTGTCTCCTTGATTTTTTGGTGAAACCTTTCAAACACATTAGACAGAATATTTTGACCAT
>CAJDSM010054820.1:0-12749 GCA_903981925.1 Ostrea lurida | reverse complement strand
CGCATTACCACATACACTGTGGGCTGCCTTGTTCAGGACGGACAGTGTATGTGATAGCCCTTAAACCACTGTACTCACTGTAGATTGCCTTATTCAGGACGGACAGTGAGCACAGCAGCCTGGACGCAGTTCTGTTCAGCCAATGCAGACGCTAACTAAATGGCTAGCCTCTCTTCTGAAGTCAGCCTCTCCGTGGCAGGCGTTATATATTCTATCAATATACCCAAATGGCCTTCCAAATTTTCTCTCTAACCGTTGGGTGGGCGAGGAATTATACTTTATTCAATTTTTATAACTTACAACTTGATTCACGTCTTCTTCCTTTGGCTGCATCTAACAACAATGACACTGAGCAGCGCTGATTCGCGGTATTTATACCCTTTTATCACGTGACACTGACTAATAAAAGAGCCCCTTGGTCAGACCTCAAAATCCCGAATCATTACAGTATTCTACTTCCATGTGTATATACAAAAGTATACGCTGAACTTGTGCGTGTCCTTGTATCAGGTATCGTGTATCACCAGCTGAGAGTGTTTTGACAGGAATTTAACATTCTCAGCGATATTGAATTTTCCACATTTTAAAAAGGTACGAGAGTGTTGCATCTCCCGAAAATCGGGTCACTGGGGTGTAACTTTGTGCTGTCATCCTGTTTCTTATACAGTGTGCCGATAGTACATGTATATTGGAAATTTCTTACAAGGGTTATATGCCGGTTTTGATAACTGTTTGACATTTTTTACATACATGTATAGAAAAATTTGGAACCCTTTTTTTTAAAGCCGCTTTTTGTTCATTTATCTAATTTTGTTTGTTAGAATACCAATTTAAATGAATATGTGATTTCTTATGAATATTAAATATTGTTCATAATGCAGGATCTATCGTATCAAGACAGTGTGTCGTGCAGCGGAAATTACATGTAATTTTAACTGTTGGATAAGCGGTGAACTTATCTCACTTACCACCCTCTTTGTCACACACAAAATATCTGAATTTATTTCACATCCCAGCGAATTAATTTTTCACATTAATACTATTTCAGTCACAATTACTTTATCAGATGGTAGACACTAGAAAAAGAGAACTACTGAAAAATGTTATATTAATAGAATACGTTTACCATTGGCATTAAAACATGCCCAACATGCATTCACTGCTTAACATATCTTATCTCCCAATCAAATGACAAGATTGACCCCTGCCACGCCCCCTCCTAGTCTGCCATTTGGATCAATTTACACATACAGGTATCCGAAGGAGAAAAGGGGAAAGTGAGCTAATATTGTTGATTAATGTACAAAATAAATGGAGGGATATAACTAAAGTGGGGAAGTAGCCATTAAAGAGGTTCTAGGGTGAGGTTTAACAAATTACATTTTTTGGGAAGTGTATTTTTATTTTTCACGTGAATGAGAATCGGAAATTGGTTCATGCTTGTTTGTTTTCGAGCATCAGTTTGGTTTAAATCATGGAACCCTTGTTTGCAGCTTAAAATATTCACTCAAGATTGTATTTTATTTTTAAACTCCATTCGTCTGTTTGTGTAAACAAACATAAGAATACATAGCCAATCACACATGCAAAAAGATACATAATAATGTCTTTTCTTACAATACAGATTATAACAAATAAAAATTTAATACTTGCAATCGAAATAGATATTATAAATGACCTTATATGGAAAAAACTCATGATATCGCAATTTCAAGGTAAAAAATTAGGGATGCAATTCGTACTTAACAGGAATTGCCAAATCGGTTAAAACCGCATTGACGTTCCGATCCGATTTATCGGATTAATCGTATCAAAGTAATCAATACATCTTTGAGAACATCGTGAGGGCTCAATTTGTCAATGTTATTCCATCTGGTTTATATGCACAAAAAATACAATGCAACACTTCCAGTAAGTATTCTATGTTGAATTAAAAACAATTATAAAGTAAAAAGTGTGAGAAAAGGCAAGAAAGCAGTGCGTTAGATTGGGTAGCAGTTAATAATGGAAGCAGAAAAGGACAAGGGGTTTGGGGGCCGCACTTAAGTCCCCATGGTCCAGGGCAAATCCCTGGTGGGTGCCAAGCGCGGACGAAATAGCCCCCAGGAAGCTGATGCATCTAGACAATTAAATTAAGGTATTTTCCAAAGTCTCCGATTACAGAATTTATTAAACTTAAATTAAATGATTTCCCCCCCCCCCCCAAAAACAAAGGGGGGGGCTGTTTCTTGCATTTTTTTTTCTTTTTGAGACATTTGTACTAGATATCTATTTTTATAACAAACTAAATCAGATTGCGTTTTAATTTCCTTGAAAGTTTATTAAATAAACTACCTAAAATCTTCGATTAATTCTATAATTTGATAAGAATGATTTACTCAGTCGAATCTAATATTAAGAGTTTTCAGATTTTTTAAAAGCTTTGGACAGAGAGATTAGAAGCACATTAGTTGTAAATACTGGTCCAAAAAATTGCAAAATAAGTTAATTATTAATTATTGTGTTATAATAAAATGACATGGGTGCAGCAACCATGTCCGAGTGTTTACCCCAAATGCCTTTGATTTAAAAAAAAAAAAAAAAAAGATTATATAAGACCTACCTGCCAGATAAAATGAAATCATTCTGCCTTCTCGACCATAATAATCATATTCTTTTCTCGTTTATACCCCGCCGGGCGCAACGAGTGGGCAAGGGATATAGGTTTCACCCGCTGTCGTCTGTCCGTTCTTGTCCGTCGCGTCCGAAATATTGTTGTTGTCCGCAAACTCCTCCATCGGACTTGCAGGATTTCATGTAAACCTTTGTGTAGTGTCTGTAGAATACATAATTTGAAGTGAATTATGTTCAGGAATTTTATTTTGACCAATTTTGCTTACAAATATTGAACGTTTTGGACTTAGGCATTTTCTGCACCAATTAACCTATGCATCAGTGCGTGGTCCGCAACTCTTCCAGAACGACTTCCAGGATTTTATTGAATACTCGTTGGTAGTTTAGCAATATATAATGGAGTGTGCATAATTGTTCGATGACATGTTGTTTTTTGAACAATTTTTACAAGATATGAACGTTTGATTAGGTCATGTTTCCACCAAAAACTATGCATCAGTGCGTTGTCCCGCAACTCCCCTAAACGACTTTCAGATTATTTATGAAGTTATCTTTGTGGAGTGTTAGAATATATAATGGAGATTGTGATATTGTTCAGGAATTTGTGTGGACAATTTTGTTACAAGATATGAACGTTTTGGACTTAGGCATTTCTTCACCAAGTATGCATAATAGTTTTACCCCCCCCCCCCTCCAAAAAATGCCTCAGATCGCTAGCTGAGAATTATGTGAAGGGCGGCTATTGTTCAGTTGATTAAATCGATTGTGTGAAACAGCAACATTTCACGCTACTGCAACAATTAATCATTGTTTCATAATTTCGACTTAAAACTCCTCCTAAAGAATAATATACTATATTACCATTGATACAAACTCCTCCTTAAATGAATAATATACATATACCCATTGATTACACAACTTCTGTTAATCTGAATAAATCTGTTGGTTCTTAGTAGTGTGCCCCGGTTGTATTAGTCCTGAAGGACAAGTCTAGGGTCTAGGTTAAAATCTAATTTCTATATTGACTTTAATTCAGTTCATTTTTTTTATTTTTTACACTGCAAAACGATGTGAAGCATCATGCTTCCGTTGCTTCATAGGAAGCTACGCCACTGGAAAGGATGAATAAAAAGTAAATCACCAAAGTTCCAGATTTACAATTGCTATTCTTTACTTTCACCATTGGTCAGAAACTTGATATATTCTAATTTGCCATTGTTACCCCCCCCCCTAAAAATTGCTCACGCGAGGCGTGAGAATAGTGAAGTGTCGGCATTTTTTCAGTTGATAAATCGAGGTGGTGAAAACAGCTAACATGTTCACGCTACTCAACAATAATCTCATTGTCCTATTAATGTTTTCGACAAAGAACACTGTACGGGACTGGTATGGTCTAACATAAATTAGCGTCCCCTCTTCTTCACGCTCGCCTAATACAGGGATCGTCTTCCATAATTACCCTTAATTGATACCATTGAATTAACTCAAACAATGCCACTATTCAGAGATTCTGTGAGAATTGGTATTGGAATATTTCATGTTAAGAATAGCATTGTTATACATAATAAACTATACCACATTTTTTTAAGGTTTTGTTTCACATAACCGATACGGGAATTTGCCAACCGATACCCACTGTTCCGACCGAGTTAACTCGTGGGATCTACCGATTAATATTGCCATATCCCATAAAAAATACATTTAGTAGTGATGTTCAATTTTCTTAAAATTCACGTAATATTCAGCCCTTGTCGCAAAATTCTTAATAAGTAAACTTTAAAAAGTAGTAGATTTCGGAGTCAAATTTTCTATCAATATTGGGCTCAAAATATGATTTTTGCACGAGAATTCGAGTAAATTGAAATTGGACTTTTTTTAAAGAAAGATTCTGTTGGGTAAGAAATACCTCAGCAAAATTTAAAAATATACACATATTTGAACTAGTTCCAAGTTCTATCTATTTGGTAGTCATTAATTTTTTAAAACTCTAATATACGAATTTGTGGGTATAAAAAATAGGAAGTTTATTATTGGAATAAAAACAGAAAAACTTTGCCGTTTCCTTCAAACCTACATGATAGGTATTATAGATATTGGTTATCAATTATACAATCATATAATTTCAAATTATTGTCGCATCTGAATATATCCCGAAAACTCGACATACGAATGGACATTCCATCAGACTCATCTTTGACTATATCTGTCTTCATATTTTGAATTTGTATTAACATTTTGATCATAATGGCAGATGACAACTACGTATAAGTGATAGTAGGTATGACTTAACTTTGCATTATTCGTCAATCTCCTTTCTATATTAAGATACCACTTCTCACTTGCCATGCTGATGATCTCCCAGTTCATTCGATACGCAAGGCATCTTATGCGTATGCGACTTTTTTGAAAGCGAGGGCCAACTACTAACAATAAAATTTGTGAATCTGCAGGGTTATATTAACGAATTCTTTCTCGTTTTAAAAGTCATCATTTTTCGCAAATCTACGGTCGTTTTTAAAACCTGGTTTTTGCGATTTACAAATTAGACTAAGTCTTTATTGGTGGATCATGTTTCTATACCGTGTTAGGGACTGGTCATCCGACCAGATTTGATTTAACGGGGTAAGCCCGTTACTTTTAGGGGACTAATGGGCCATCTCGGGGTGGTGACGGTATGCAGCGAGTAGGAGGCGGGTTATCGCTCAGCATACTTGATTCCTATCTGTTCGGTCTGTCTTTCGGATTCTTTTCTGTGGCCTCGCATCTCGATTAATGGTGATTATGGGGGTGGATGGAGAGGTAAGGTGACACAAGAACGTGTCGCGTGATTAGGTAGTCTCGAGATTAACGGGAAAACAGGCGGTGTAGAATCAAGTGCGTCCGCCACGGAATATAAGACAGGTGCCCGACCGGAGAGAGCCCACGTGTTTTGCAAAACGGAAGTGACACAAACAAAGTCAATTTACTGACAGGGCAGGTGTAAAGTAGAAGAGGGTGGCTCAGTTCAAGTGGGTTTTGTCTTAGAAGTCTAAATTCTTAGGAAGTAGATCAGTATTAAAGCGGCACGCTGGCAGGTTGTTTTCTGTTCTCAGCCAATAGCTGCCAGTCCGACAGACAGTCCGAAGAGGAGTGAACGGGGACAGACAACACCCGGCCACACTCAACAGGTAGGTGAATGTTCAGTAACCAGAATGAAAGTTAGGCCAAATTAAAAAGGTGTATCCGGATGTTGCCCTGCCGTGGGAAAACCAGGCAAGGCAGATTTGGTGTGGGCACCTGGCTGGTCTTGCTTTGAGATCCATTGGTGGGCCGCTCAATTACGGGGACGCTCACAACGGGACAGAGTGTGTGCACCATTGAGGAATTAGGATACTCCCTTTTATATGATTTGTCCGAGTGTTTGAGGTTGCAGGCTTTAAGACGTGCAGTTTAAACTGGGGCAAATAACACTGTGGCGGAAACCCTTAGTGGGATGCGTAATAAGTTCTGTGTTGGCACCTCGGGCTGTGTAGGAGAATTGTGCAACGCAAAATTTGCGCTTATTGATAGTGTCCGATGCTTAATATGATATCTCCGTCGTGGATTTAGAGTTCAACAATCTAAAGGTTATTACGTGCTCGATAGTCCCTGTAATACAGTCATAATAGGTATATACTACTATATTGACAGTAAGGATAGTGGTTGATTGAATGACATTCCACTATATAAGGTGTTATAGTTATACCTTTAGGATCAGGTGGCATGTATTCCGGCGAAATTTTAGTTAGGGCGGGGGCGGGTGCAAGAATATCCATATGATGGCCTGGGGGTATCTGTGGGCGCCTTTGATGCCCTCCAGGTGGGTCCATGGGCGAAGCCCGGATGCGGACCGGGGGCGTTCGCCGAGGGGCGAAAGCACCCAGCGGAGAGCTCCGAAGAACGAAAGGGGTTTGGGTAAGGCAAGATTTGTGTGAGTTGCGTGGCCATCGTGAGAGAGGATGTAAATGTAGGGGCAGCGTCAAGGGCCAGGTAAGGGTTCAGGGGCGGACTGCCGTTAGTAAGCTTGGACACTAAAGGGGCTGACGGATTGATGGTATCTGCAATTGAGTCAATTTTACGAGGCTCGTCTATGCAAGCCCCTGGGGGACCTTAGAGGATGCGCGAGGCGCGAAGACTGATCAAAGAAGTGATCCAATCTTTTAGAAATGACTCGACGTATACACAAAGTCCAGCACATTGACTAGAGAATACTCTATAGTAGAAGAATCTCTTCAGGATAGAGTACTTGGTGAGCTCATCTAATTCAATGCGCGTGATGTGTAGGAATAGCGCATAAGAATAGCACGGTCATTACTGTCTGATTTCCATAACTCATAGATTCGGCCATATATAAAATACTGTAGTAAATTTGAGAACGGCTATCCGTGTAGAGTCCACATCGAATAGATAAGATGGATATCGTTCAGTGTAGATAGGGGGAAACGGGGCGTGGAGCAAAACGCGAAAACTGACTGTAGGAAAAGGTGGTCATACTTAAAGGACTGGGTTGGACAACTGGCGAATATATTATTATATGTAACAGGTCATTTATCGTCGCTGGGGTTAAAAACAATGTCTTTCTCATATCAGTTAATTCAGTATATTTGAGAATTATTGAAAGACGAAGAATGAGGGGAAAAGGGTTCGTCAACACCTGTGTGTGGTGTTATATGGTTTCACTCTAAATCTTTTCCACGTGAATAATAAGATTTAGGATGATTACATGACGATGTGCTGGTCAATACCGGAATACCGACATTAGTCGAATTATAACGTTATAGCCCGACTCCCCATCCGCCCTGCCTTAAATCACGCCTGCGTGCCAGCTGAAAGATGATTGTTCGTTAATTTACAGGCATTCAGCGGTATGAAGGTGTTATACTATGTTTCGTGTTGGGTTAGTTATACACTTAAGATGCATTGTTGTTAATACGATGCACGTAAGAGAGGGGGTATGATCTCAATATATGACTCAGCCCGGGGAGTCATGGACTATATTTACCACTAGATGATCTAAGTTGGTTATAAAGAGGCGTAATACGAAGCGACCTAGGAAAATCAGGGCTGGTAAATGGAATATCTGCTGGGCCATGGTAGGAGTATCAGCATCTGCTGCTCTGATAGTGCCTGGGGTCACACCGACTGAGTGAGAGGTCCCTATGAGAAGTTTGCGGCATAAGTGGTGAATGAACAAAAAGAAGGCACGCTCATAGGTTAATGACGGGATTCCGCGAAGTACTGAACTTATGCGTAATGGAGATAATGAGCAGAACTTTAATCGTTGTGTATTTATAGTCTCTCCCATTACTCGCTACTGCTAGAATGGCGAATGCGGAGAGTTATGGATGTAGTGTGAATATACTGTACATCAAGAAGCAGTGGATAATGGTAGGTCGGTATGTGGGAGTAAATTAACCGCGTTGTAGTATGCACGCTGTGCCAGTTTCGTCTGGTTGAAAAAGGACTCATTCGGTTCACGCAATGGCGTCTATTAAAGGCAGAGTTTGGCTGGTATGGCCTTTGATCCACTGAGTAAGTTTACTAATAATTATGACGATTGGATACGTATCAGCCTCGAAGGAACGGCCGGATAGCGAAAAAGATTGCTATTCCATCAGGTTTCTACAAATTTGGCAAGACAAGAGCGGTGCCCAAACGGTTCAAGGCACCGGATGCTGGTAGCAGTCGACTGAGATAAGAGGTAAGATACTCAGGGCATCTTAGTACAGGGACCGTAAATGGGAGGTATACAGGACGACGGTGGAACAATCGATCTGGTATGTCGGTATGGGAGAACAGAGGGACGTGCAAGCGCATTATCTCGCATTTCTGAGCCTAAGAGTCACTTATTAGCATACAGCTAGTGGAGACTCTTATGCTGGAAGTTAAGGGGGCAGGAGAGTACGATCAAAATACGGTGGCCCGGGCGGTTGAGTGATAGTGTAATACAATGGATAATCCCTCCGTGTTTTGCACGGCTTAAACGTAAAATGTTTCATAAATCCGAGACGAGACAACGGTGATATGTATGAATGAATTTAGATTGAGAGAGCGCGTGTCATGTTTGGGGGCAGCAGACTACGGACTCTCCGCGAGTCAAAATGCGAGGAGCGAACGGTTACAGATTCATGTGCCAAATGTTGTAATGTAGTCAATGCAGCTTGCGTATCGGTGCGCGTTTGTGG
Organism: Ostrea lurida; assembly: GCA_903981925.1. NCBI lineage: Eukaryota > Metazoa > Mollusca > Bivalvia > Ostreida > Ostreidae > Ostrea > Ostrea lurida. Next base: position 3,933 of record CAJDSM010054820.1, on the reverse strand, counting down.
CTGACCGGGTTGTGCACACGACACGGCCTGAGGTCGTGGCCGCGTTAAGTGCAGAAAGGTGTATGATGATTGATAATGTGGATTGACGGTGTTAATTTAAGCCCGGGAGGTAGTTCGAGTAGTGCTATTTTTAAAAGAAGAAGTATTAGACTATTGTCTCCTGCTCGAAGCAAATTTTGTATTGTGTAAGCTTGTTTGAAACAAAAAATCAATGCGATATAATGTAGTCGAGGTTTGATCAAGCATGATCGAATTCTCTGTGTGAATAAAGGCAAATGTGCACTCTTGTAGTCGCATTTAGAATCCACTCATATCGCTTGCTTTAAGATATATGACTTTTCATATGGTGTGTTAACTGCCTTATAAGTTATCTTAAGTTGTGTGCAATGTACACGATAAGGTTTCACACAGTCGGTATAACTATATACTGGTGGCATTGACGCTTTGGCGTGTGAATGGACGTAGTCCTGTTACAGAGTTCGGGTAACTTTTTGCACGGGAACCGACGGTTGTACTTGCGATCTTACGGCTTTCAGCAGTCTGGATTGGTAGTGTCGTTTATATGTCTATATGATTGCTCGCTCATGAGGTGATGTCTACATCCTTCCATAGCAACCCTACACTAACCTGTTCTCTTGCTCAATACTTCGCGAAGCCGGCGGGTGTTTTTTTTTATGTATGTTTGTTCTCAGGTTCGCTTTGAATAATGTGCAAAGCTATCGCCTGGGGCGGGGTAACAGTCACTAGTCCACCGATTTGTGAGGAGAGTGTGTGTAGTCGGGAGGTAAGTATCACTTGGGTGGACATACTAGGGACGCATTGTGCTTTAGAGGTGCAATGTCACAATGTGGGTTAAAGTGTTCAATAGGCTCAATATCACGTTTATCTGAGGTATCTTTACCCCACTGTGGGGTTCCAACGCTAAATGATATCTTTTTTATCACTCCTAATGCCAGCATATGATCAATCCACAGAAGACTTGCTATTAGAGTGTGCAAACATGAGGCAGTGAGATGAGGTAGTGAGTTGGGTTATTTAATCGTATTCCTCACTCAAAGATTTCAGCTGGATACGGGAGACTCTCACCAATATAATGCGGTGAAAGGCTGTGCATATGAACTTAGTCCTTTGGCTCTCGGGGCGTCGTAAGGGGCCTTTGAAGCCAGGTGGAGTTATATCTTGTTTCGTCCCTTCAGCCGTGCTGTGTTGGTGTAACGGAGAGCCTGGATTGTTTCACTTGCAAATAAGCCATTCCTGAAGACTATAAGCAGTATAGTCTATAACTTAATTTTGCCAAGCCCTCCACTCGTGGTAATGTTGTTCACGTTCTCAATTGTAGTCGAAATAATTTTACTCAGCAGCTCCTGAGGATAGAAAAAAACAAATCAATGGAGATCATAATCAAATCAATCTTAAACTTTTTCTGATCTTCTCTTATACTTACAACAATCTCCCCTTTACTTATCAGATACATTGCTGTTTTCGTATGTTGTCAGTTCTTTTATAAAAATATTATCTGAAACTAGCTATGTGCTTATAATAGTGAACAAAAATTATACAATACAAATAAAAAAATATTATTTTCAGTAACGAAGTACCTACCGTGTAGCACACATTGCTACAGACCGTTGACGCACGTCCTTCAACTACAGTGACTAGCAATAGTCTGGATTTGATAGAGAGTTTTGCCATGTGGATGTACAAAAGTTTATACTGGTCATGTCTCAGCTTTAAATACCACATAGTAATAACTTGGAGACGCCTGTATAATAGATCGCTACATGAATACTGCTCAGATAACGAGGGAATAGATAATGAAAATGAGCATCGTATAGTTTAGTAGGGTCAGATCTGACCCCTAAGTTCCTCTTTCACGACATTTGTTCAGTTGAAAGAATCTTGTGTAAATTTACAGCCATACAAAGAATAACGAGATCATAAATCTTAATCCCCTATTGTGCCCAACCCACCCCGAGGAATACGGTGTTTCGCGCATAATTTAACTGAACAATATACTTATAATTCTACCCATATTCACAAATCCAGCGAAATATCCAAAAGTTGTAACGATGGTGCTAGGTGGTAGGAAGGAAGATTTTTGATATGAAAGGTGTAAGTTTCCCTTATATGCAGTTGAGTTTTAGAATTTCATGGGTGAAGAAGTGCTTGTGTTTCTCTTTGTGGGCTCTAGTTCGATTCGCACGCTCTGGCAGGCGTCGATGATCTTGAACAAAGCTGTGAGAGATTCGCGTCCGACGTGGTTATCACGAGGGAATATGTCTTGCAGTTAAAAGGAAATTATAGTCGGAGTCTTTTCTGCCCCATGTGGTGTGTTTTGGAAAGCAATCCAAAATTATTGTTATAATGGATTGCTCGCCTATTATAGTAATTCACTTTTGTAAATAACTTTGTAGTCCTGCCAGATCTGGGTGTGGCGCCCAAGTCTACCTCGCCGGGGAGTCCAAAAGTATTTTGAACATAACTAATCTCACTGAGGACTCATAGTTTAAATAGGGAACAGTTGTAAATAAAGTCCAGCTTTTTGGGCCCGATGGAGTTTTTCTCTGATGTACACGAAAAGAGTTCTTTATAATTATTTAGACCCTGTATTTTGTGGGCTGGCTCAGTCAGACCACTGGGATCTATGAGTGTTGAAAAACTTATAAATACGGTCACGGTATGAATCAGGGAAATGCTTCATTGTAATTTCAGTGTTCTGGGGTTTTTGGTCTTGAGAAGTAAATTTTTAAAGACACCATCCGTATTTGAATTCTTTACAATGATATTGTATCTTCCCCTTAGATGTGGGCCCTCCTTTAATCGTGTTGATACAATCTTGTTTCTCCACTTCACGCTAGAGTATTGATGTACGCAAGTTGTAGTGTGCCGAATTGGCTCAAGAATTGTTGCCTTTTGAGTGAAGAGGGGCTAGTTCGAAAAAGGTTTGACGAGTTAACCGGGACAGAAGCGTCGTTACGCGATACACACTCACGAGGAGGGGGATGGGGATTGGGGGTACCACGATATAGTCCTAACTAATTCTACAAAAAACGGATCTTTTTTAAATCCAGGGCTGCTTAAGTTCGCTAAGTTAATGCTTACAGGATTATGGTAGCTTCTAATTTTTTACACTCGATTTCTTTATGGCAAATTCAATCACATATAACAGCTGTATTATAAGAATGCGAAAGCTCACGCAGAAATCATTGCTCGGTATCAACATGATAAAAAAATCCCCTGAGTAATTAATCAACGGGTATGCAACGATGAGGTATTATCGTCAGTAATAGAAAGATAGACGTAAGCTTGAAACAGTAGCTCGTGAGTAGTGTATTGTAAGTGCAGTGTAAAATGTAGAAGTTCAATATCAGAGAATTTAAGTTAATCTCCCTCAGCAGAGCTCATATCCTTGCAGTTTGGCCCCAAATCTGTTGTGGTGGGCACACATAAGCAGGTTTTTATAAAGTTTTAACTTTTCATGGTTCGATTGGTCCGAAATCATTTCGTCGGTGGTTTATGGGACAGTCCACTGTAGAAGACATATTTTGTGGAGAGATGCGAGTGGGTGTGCAATGCTGGTATGCATGCTATTTATATTCTAAGTTGTAGCGGCGATATAATGAATTATTAAATTATATCGACCCCTGTTTCGAGTCCTCTGCTGGGTGGACTGTTAGTCCGCCGAGTGATCTTCGAACAGCCCAGTTCCTAGGTACTTAAGTTTACTAAGCTTAATAACGGAAATAATGATTCGGAATTGCCCAGTGTGAAAATTAAAATCATATCATAAATTATAGCGATATTCATACCCTGCAGGGATATAAGCTCTGCTCCTTTCAAAGACGTATTCTCGGCCCCCAATCTCTTTGCAAGACTTACGATAGGATCACCGTTCTAACAGTAGTTTATGCTTATCTTCTTCTCTCTTTTTCT
>CAJDSM010054790.1:1087-12888 GCA_903981925.1 Ostrea lurida | reverse complement strand
TCCAGGGGTTGTGTTGCCAACTTTGTTTGCATTCGGTTGAGACTCTACGAGAATGATTCGCTATTCTAAATAATCTTACCTTCATATATTATTGAATTAGGATTATTTTTCCAATGACGGTCGATGTGTCGTCATATATTCTCAGAGACAAACTACTTACGTTCTCTTAGGTCATATTCTAAGTAACGCGTGGAGACTAATGAAACGGTGAAGTAGAATTTGACCTCACCTGTAACTAAATTGCGTTATAGAATACTTCAATCCCTTTATTTTTAAATATTAGTATTTAAGTGTGTAGAATTTGTTACGGCGCATTGGATATATTATCACGGGTATGGCAAACAGTGTCTCAGAATCGTCTTTTTTATGAACGACAAAAACCGGCTACGCGAAGTATTTCAAAGGTACAGGCTCTCTCAAGTATTCGTTGCACTTTCCAAACATTTTGTTCCATCACTAAACAACACATTGTATACAGATACATACTATATACTGAATAATTATTGGAAGGTAGATCTTGTGTGTTTCGTCGTTCCTCCTAAGAAGCGGTTAATTATAGATCGCGAATAAGGAGCCTTGCAATTCTAGCCTTGTTTATGACTAGATCAGACGTGGGTTTACTCGAATCTGTTACAAGATTCGTCTCAGATCGTACAATCATTTGCTTAATCATATACATATATGTTTGTGTTGCATCAACACTTCAGCAGGTGAATTTCAACATGCTGCCTTTAAACATGGTGGGTCGAGATTTTCATTTATGTCTTCTTCTAACTATTGAGTGTCGGTACACGTAAGAGCTTTAGTTTATTGTGATATGATCTAAAAATCTAAATATGATCAGTTTATTTGAATCGGATTGCCAATACGGCAGAGCTCTAATGTCTTGTGTGGATATGTGACAACAAATTTCAGTGCTGTTCCGTAGCAGGAGTTATACCAACTCAAGCAATGTTGTCTTTATATAGCCGGCAGACGGCATCTTTCCATAATACACTGATTTTGGACTACTGGTGGTATTAATTTCGCCGATGCTTGTACCTGTTTGAGTAATGATCTAAAAATCTAGTTGTGGCGCTCATCACAATATTTTCCGACATTAAGGGAATGTGCTGTGTCTTGTACGTGCTTCCATCCTCTGAGCAGCTCAGATAGCTTGATCTAACCGCACTTTCGTCTCATATATGTTAACTACTCTCGAGATTTAATGTCTGTAGTCGGTATGCCCATCTGTGAGTTTCAGCTATATTACTCATCCGTTAAATATCCTGTGGTAGTGTCTATTAATTCGATGGTTGAGTCTTGACATTGGGTGCTATGGTGTAGGTATCTCCACCGCGATCTCGCGTTATCAATTGTGTAGCGCCCTATCTTCAATCCACTCTTGTGAGGCAGCGTGAATAGCATCTCCCCCTGGTGATATAGAGTCTCACACTAGATAATAGTGGTGTCCAGATTTAGAAGTTAACAGGCATGCTATATATATGCTTACTTTGACAATAGACAAACTAATATGATGTCTATATAGAGTATTTGGCATTAATGTCGAAGCTAGCAAGGTTCGATATAGCACGGACCATCTGTCTCTGTTAGTTAGAAATAAAGGAATACTCTAGTCAGCAAATCCTCGAAATATATAATTTGCAATCATATAGATAACCTGAAGGAGAACCTGATAGGACTCAAAAGAATTTTACAAAGTAAATTACTTATGATTCACGACAACAAGATAATTAGAAAGCATAGGTCAAGACTTCAGTAAACTTCAAAGACGCGAACGACTAATGAGAGATCTAGTGCTAACTAGTCGTGCTATAAGCACGCGATAACGGGTGTCAGCTGTATTAGAAATAAAATTCAGGCATCAAAATACTCAGCGAACTCACAACGGAAAAAAACAAAACTGGTCGTCTGATGCGGGAAAGACCAAGATTTAATACGATACATTAAAATATATCAACCCATTATCTAGAAAAGCTTCATCTCCAATTCATAAACCCCAAATTTCGGCTTATCGAATGCTCAAAGACCCGTCTCTACGAACTTCAATGATTGTCACAAGAACGTAAGTACAGGTTCGTTATGCTAAAAGAAAGATATGTTACTCAGCGAGATCGCAAGAAAGAGACAAACATTATCTAGCGCTCATATTTCTGTCCGCGATTCCTTCTTGTTTACAGCTTGAGGAAGGAACATCGATATCTATCCTCTCCTTTATCAGCCCAAATTAATCCACTCAGAGAAGGCATACCTCCGATATGATCTAAACCCGTCCTTTAGATACGTTATTATTTTTACGATCTCTTATGATTTTATTCTAGTTTTCGTTTTGGATAATTATGCTTCGGAGTTACAAACAAGTTTGAACTTTATCGTCATCTGCCTGGATACTCTTTTTTACCTATGAGATAGATGGAAACTTATATTCTTTTTTTAACCAATTCACGAAGAGATTAGAATTTATCCCTTCCGAATGTTATCACGAACACTGTTATGAATATTTAATTGGATTATTTTCATTAGTATAAAGTTGCTCGTCTGTGTTTCCTCTACCATACTGTACCGAGTTGTCAATAAATTCTATTACCTCGGGTCTTGACATTTCACTACAAATTTTGAGTGTAAATGTGATTTTTATACAACGATTCTTGATTAGACATGTGAATTATTTAGATAAATTAATCACGACAGTTGAAAAATGACCTAGTTCTTGATTGACTGAAAGTGCGTATCGCGGACCCTGCTGTAAACACCTTGACGGTAAGTGTGATGTTGTGCTCATAAAAAATGTCAATACACGGTTCTAATCTCGATCATTAATATTGGCAAATGTTACGAATCTGTGTAGACTGTAACATAAAGGGGCGATGTTCCAATAAGCTGTACATGTGTCTGTCTTTGTAACAAGTTTCATTGTTCTTATTGCTTGATCTTAATGATAAAACCATCTTTGGACAGCTTAATCTTGATTTAGGTCCACATTCAATAGCAATTGTTTAGCTTACACTACTGTGTTGGACCGAGTCATTGATAACTCATCACTAATACACTCATGTTTAAATTGGTAGATTGCAATAGTAACAGCCGAGAGAATAGTTCATGTCAGAATACAATCTTTTATATAGTTGTTTTCTTATGATATAATTATACAGAATCATACTTGATAGTCAAACATAGCATAATGATTCCAATTCTGACCTTAACTTGTTTGGCAGTAATATCTCATCATTTATCTGTAATTATATTTTGAAGGTCAGTTCAAGATTGATTGAGCTACCAAACATCTAAAGTTGCCGTCAGCATAAATCCGTATAGTCATTGATATATAATCAACACATTGTCGTTTTTTTTTTTTTTTTGGTTTTTTTTGATACATTTTCCTGTGTTTTGTCTCGGAAAGAGATGTTCTCGAAAAAACAACCAATAGACAAAGGATTTTTGACAAATAAACGACATATACTCCATCTGTCACAGGTTTGGGTTTCTCCCTTGTAAGAAACATAAATTTATTATGAGCCATTGTACTTATATTTTAGTCGAATGATAACTAATAAAAGGACTTTTTGAAATGGGGTCTCTTGTGCATAGTTATAGTCTATTTTTCTGATGTTTATTGTCGGGATTTACATTATTTGTCTCTAGATACATGTTTAGGCACTATTATATACTACGAAAGAACTAGAAAATGTTACAGATAGTAGTATCCCCGATAAATTTTCATCTGCACTGGACATCATTATTTTGATTGGCGAAGCGATAAGAATAATTTTATATTGAGTTTGAATATTACCGGCACATTCCTAGCCCATCTATGTACTAAAGTGTTGTGCTCTAATGTGCACGTCGAGAAACCTCTTATACACATGTATTGCTTGTATTAGACTTTTAAGACGTGCAAATTTTATATACGCCGAACTGGGTTGATAAAAAATATGGGGTAATTAGAGCTTGAATTTAATATGTATATTCATTAGATTGGAGTTGAATTTGGTATTCATATTTATGATATAAACATATAGGCCTAGGAATCAAGAAAGGAATATTCAGTACCAATATATTGTAAGTGTAAATTCACGTATTTCCCATATATCATCGTGAATGGAATTACTTTGATGTCCAACTATGGCTATTATAGCAAACAACTCGTGATCGGGCAATTTATTTTCGCAGATAGCTACCGATAACATAATCCTCAGTACGATTGTGGCCAAATGGGAAATTTCGCCGAAATTATGATTTCGAGAGTGTGTGAGAAAGAGTTTGAGACAAAATCAATTTACGATCTATCTTCATGATATAGATTAGTTAATTTTGGAACCACTTTATTGATATACCAATTGATCTCGTTTTTCACTTAAATTTTACTAAATGGATTGAACGTGAAGATACATATCCGTGTGAGACGATTATGGAAGTTTTAACATTTTACCTGGAAGAAAATTTGATCAGCCGTGTGTGGCTTCGGGCGTCAGGAACTTTCATTAATCGCGTTTTTAGCACATCGACCCGGCGGACAGTTATATGTTTGACAGTGTTAGATACACATTACAATCCTTCGACATTAATTGTCGGGAGAAATAAGGATTTTGCAGGTTCTGGCATACTCCGAAATATCGCCTTCCTTAGATTATTCTTCATTTTTTTGATTTAAAAAACCTATTAATTTTTACTATTTAAAGAACCCCGTATTACATTGAGCTTTTTCTCGCTTCCTATTAGTTAAACAAGAGTGCACAGAGCTGGTTAGATTTGGGCTATCTGTCGCTCGCCGCAATGATTGCCGTTGCAGGAACTATAATCTCACCAGGGTCCAGCTGTGTTGTACACATGAGTAAACCGCTTAAATTTCTCACCTCGACTCATTTGAGATTAGCATACAGAATTCCACCGCGACTACATTCGTAACTTCTCCTCTAGTACGTTTATATACGTTTTTATATTACATCAAAGGACCCTCGATTAAATGTTTTGATCATAAGTCTAATGAGCGACTATCTACAAGCGCAGATTTGCATGATGTTATTTACTATACAAAAGGTCAATTGGGATAAATCCTTAAAGTCCCGTTAATAGTGTACAAACGCAAGAATGAAAATTATCGTTTAGCGTGTTCTCTAGACCTTGTCTGTTGTGTTTAAGCGTAACAAAATATATTATGGAGATCCCTTGACGCTCACGAACAAACTCAATATGCTTTGGCTAAAACGCTTCTCTGGGGATATTCATATGTGTCGAGTAAGATGACAAGCGCATAGGGATCAGAAGTTTGTAATGATATCTGTATATTATAATACAAAATGAGTTGACTATAGGAACTGGTTATATCGTTTGAAAAGTGCTGTTAAATGTTGTATTTAAATCGCACATAATATTTACGAAAATTTCGTTTAGTGATCGTGTATCTGTGTTAGAAAATATAATAAATAAAACTACAGCAGTTACGCCTTAAAGAATAAATCACTCAAATTGGAGGATGGCTTAGCTAGGAGTTTTTATACTCCGCAGTCTGCCTCGACTCGCCGATAGGCTATTACCCATTCAGAATGGATAACATAGGTTTATCGGTGATAGAATAAGATCTGTGGTCTTCTGTGGGTATTACATTCAGTATGTTATCATACTTTTAGCTATAGCTATCTCGGTGATATCACGTTTAACTGTGCTTATTAATTAAAACAGTTATACGTAGTTAATATCTACTCGTTCAGAGACGATCCATGTACACAATTTGGAGTGTTGTTTTTCAGTTATAATACACCCATCTCACGGCCAGCGATTTTTCCCTCGCGCTAACGGCCTCGGAAATAGTCCTGGTGATTCTAATACGTTAACGTGTATTTTGGATGATACTGGTTAGTGATCTTGCATTCTAGACTGCTTAATAAAACATGCTCACGGTGTAGATACATATCTTAGTGTTTTCAACATGATATCGTCTCTGTTAAGCTTACGATTGCTTAAGCAATAAACATGACCCCGTTGTATATGCAGTGACATAGTGATTGGGTGCTTGTTGTATATACAAGCATGGAAAATGTAAGCTACTTAATTTATTCATTTTTGCATCAGTATGATATATTGACTTTATGTATATCTGGGTGCTTTCAATAAACTTGAAAATTCTGGCACGCAAAAAGACTTATTCTAGTTTATATTAAAATAACATGCAACCAGATTTTTCGCTCGGACACAAAGGAAGATAAGCTAATTTATTGTGCTTGTCCTAACGTAATACTTATTTAAGGTGTTTTGAAGTGAACAGCATTGGCCAGATGTATACGTGTTTATTTATAAAAACGAATGTAAAATTGACTATTGTTCTGCTGGCTGAATGATTTTATCGAATATTTATAAGTTGTGTTTTTCGAACTATGGATGGAATCTTACTCAAAAGACTGATTTTCAAATACTATTGGTTTAGTAAGATTCATGCCAATACCGTTCTCAATATCTTATAAGTCGCTCACAACTCAAATTGCACATGTATCAACTGTTATGCATCTACTGCCCTAAAGAAGATTATTATAGGGCAAGTCATCGGTTACGGAACACAACATCTGGCCATGGTCCTCACTCATGAGTTTTGGTGAAAGGATTGAGAAAATCAAGACGGCTGTTTAGCCTAAGAAGGGAAAATGTATTGCTCCCTGGTGTTCGTAGCTGACATGGTGGTCTACTCGCCATTCATTCTCGCTTCAAGAATCATGAAGATGATACACGCTCAAGTGCACGATTGATTAGCCGTTAACTAGGAAAATAGCCTTTAGACTACTGAAGATCTATACTACTCTTTTCGCATTCAGAGGGAATACCACTCGTGGATGTAACTTGCTTTATCAACCCATCGTTAATGAAGCCAGCTTTATTGATGCTTGCATCAGGAGAGGAACGATACGGACCACTGGGCTAGTTATATAATCACCCCTTGGAGGGTGCAGAAAATTTCTCAATGGTTGGTACTACCTAAGAGAAAGAATGGGGACCAAATGCTAATATGCGTCGCTAGTCAGAACCAGGTCATCTACGCTCAATGCACTCAGGCATTTTCGAGCTACCGCATCATGAGATGCAATGTTCTCTCCGACATATACTAGGAATATTGTATACGTGACATAAGCTGAGTGTTTCTTTCAATTAGTCTGTTTCGCAAATTTCTAAACACCTGATGTGGCGTGGACGTAATGCCGTGGGTGTTATATTGGTTTTATTACAGAACGTTTTAGACCCTTAATAACTCGAAGCTCTTTTATTCTATTGATTCAGGATTAAATACGTTGGTTAGTTTCTAAAGTCTCCGTATTGTTTTCCAAAGGGATTCAGTGCAGGATATTTGAGGAGACATTCCGATTGAGACGCTTCCAAATATGTCTTAACCATATGGCGACAATGAGAACGATTATTGTTCGATTAACCGTTTTGAGTTGATGTGGCACATCGAGAGTGATGTTATCACGACCTGTGATGTTTTGTGGCTCTCGATGATGTTTTTTTTAGCTTATTTGAAATTAGATGTCTTCAGCAATGTAACACACTATTTGAGATGCAGCTAAGCCATTTAGTAGATAATTTTTTCAATTTTTATTATCGGCTTCGTCAAAAACACATGCGGCGGCATATAGCTGTACCGCCGGGAGCGTGTCGGCGGCCGGACCGGCTTCGAAGTACCCATGATCTGGTCTATCACGTATCTTCTTCAGTGTTATTATCATCCGTGAGAGAAATGGTAAAACATCTATTGTGGCAAATGAGGAAAGGAAGCTACTGAATCGAGAACGATACGAACGAGTTCGCTCAACGAATGCAATATTGTACTACTTATCGTAGGCACAATACGACTTACTGATAGATACTTTGGATGGGTGTCAGGAGAATCGTTGGTTACTTAGAGGAAATTAGTGTACATTATATGGTTGGATTCGGGTCATATAATAATATATAGAGAAGTATTACCGGACAAGAAGAAAAGGTGAAGCGAAATCCCCAATACCAGATCCATTTTCTCAAATAGCGCACCGCCATAAAAAACGTGGTGGCGCGGGCCTGGTCCATGCATATACCGCTTGTGGGCCGCACTAATCGTCCCCTGTCCGATTTCCATAGATCCTTGTACTCAGGGCAATTCCTCTTATGACACTAGAAACATTGGGAGAACACTCCCTTTGAGCTAGAAAAATTGGCACACATATAGATACAAGGAGGATCTAGGACAATCCCTGTGGGAGACCCCAATCTATGCCGATAAAAAAATAGCATTTGTCTCGCTCGGCCAACCCCGTCAACCCTAGAAGCACGGCACTGCTGACGGAGGGAATTCCTGAACGAATGCCTTCGTTAACAACAGATCAGCATTATACAACAATCTGTAGCGGCAGCGTGGAGTGTTGCATTATAATACAAGGGTAAGTTCATTAAACTTGTGTTACCGCACTATGTTTTAAAGTAAGTAGCTATTGAGTGGCCACTTCAGGAGATTAGGGATTGTTGATCTATCTGCGAGGACATAATCTCTTGTGGGTTCGTTAACATACCTCAAACTCAACCCGTTCTTTATGATGAGGATTCATCTGATTGAAAGTTAAATTGTATTACAAAGATAGTATCTTACCGATAGATAGGAGTTCTGTTTGCGATTATTTATTCCCTAATTAGCGCGAATTATTTGAATGTTCCACTATGGTTGTTCAGTGAGATTACAAGGCCACTTATGGATCTAGTATATTTTTTTGTGCTGTCGTGTTGAACAATACGCTTTTGTCTTCATCACACGGCTGTTCTCCTATACCCTTTTGGCGAGAGTGACTTATATCCTAAATACTTGGTACTTTATTAAACATATGCTCATCGCAGAATTCGTCGCCAATATAACTCACCTTAATTCGCACTTTTGAGAGTGGACTCCTAGCAGTCGGTTCACGTCTACTCTCTACTCTACAAATGAGAGCAAGTACCGATCGTATGGATAACATCTATGATCTAATTTATTGCAGACCTTATTTGTGATACAGTAACACACTCACATCATGTTGAGTATTCAGTCCTCTCGTACGCGTAATACGAGATTAACAAATCACTCTGCGCTCTTGTGTTTATTAGAAGAGAATTAGATGTATTATATTTAACGGGCGGCCGAGTTCGCTCAGGGTAACTACGATTTATTGTGGCAGAGAAGCCGCTATTTATTTTGAGGCAACTTTGCTACCTGGACCGAAATATTTTAACAGTCTATTTGTTCATTCTGTCCTTACTCAATAGTAGCTACCTGACGGATCACCTTGACCTTACACAACAAACGAGTAGGCAGTCTTCCTCTATTGAGCACTTTTAGAGTATAAAGTATCTAAAAACTCCCTGTTCAACCTCAGCGACCTGAATGAAACAACATATACCGAGACAATGAAGTACGACTCGGCAGGTGCAGAGCTGTTTGGAATACTTCTGTCGTATTTGGACTAGTGGAAGAGAGTTTCAAAGATGTTTTATAGTTCTCCAGTCGTTGCAATATTAAACACACATTATGGTTCACTAGCGCACTTATCTAGGTGCCATAGCATCAGAACTGATCTCAGTCTTTATTTGGATCCAAGATATTTCAAAATGGCTGCTCATACATTTATGAAGACGCAAGGTATGAACTCGCTCCTTCTCATATTCTTTGCATTCGCCTACTTTTATACGTTCAGACTACAAATTTTACTAAACTCCGTTATAAACAATTATTTTATCTCTGGCGTTTACAAAATTGAATTAATTATAGGCTAAATGGCAGGTTTCATTGCCAATTTTTCGCATTTGGTTCAGCTCCTTCACTGAATGAATTGTACTTCTCTAGAGTCTTCCTTGATAATATATCCTTTCAAGATGTTCAATTGCAATAGCTTAATCACTGGTTCTATCTACGCACATAGATACTTTTTAACGCCAATTATATTTTAGGAAATAATTTGCAACTCGAACAGTATTACCACTAATCGCAGAGGTGAAACATCAACACAAACATCAAACTTTTTACATTTTGATCGGACAAAACTGTGTGAGTAGTATCTTCTGCATTTTGAGATTCTCAGCAACATGTACATTTCCCCCATATTACTATTAAATCCGACAAATTCAATGGCGCTTTTACTCTTCTCTTTATGATAGTAAGTCATACATCCGATTCCAATTCTCTACCTATAGTGTTGTCTCGACTATCTCAACCTGCATATTCTCTCTCATACAAACATCATTTCGCAATAATCGCTAAATTTCACCACAATCTTCAAGAACACTCATGCCAGCTATTTCCCACCACATCTCGATTCGCACTTAGAATCACTTCCAGATTGACATAACATCACTACGAGAGAATGACACAACGATAATTACTTTATCATTCAGTGGAGGTGACAAGTTAACCAAGAGACTGAACTATCTTCTTCACTGCTGTATATTTCACGCGTCTTTTCCAATCGTGATTCGAACTCTCTTCCACCAGTTTTATTAATTCTCACGACGTCAAGCACATACTTGGGTGAGTTCCTTTTATATGTGTCTCACACTTGATGTCATATGTTGGTTCATTATCAATATTTTCCACTTACCCTGCCATCGTCTCTCAATATTTTTGCTCAATATCACCTCTACTAGTGCTCCTAGACACTAGGCGTAAGAGCTTTACTTTTCTCCATTTCTTGATCGAATTCGTTTTTGATTTCATTCTATCCGTTATTTCCCATCTAGTTGCAGAAACAGAAAACGAATTTTAAGGTACTGTGTAAATTGTGTCATGCACCGGTCAAAAGAAGCAATTACAATGTCCTAGATAAGATCACCGAGAGTCTGTTACATAACATTCCGTCCTTTAATTGTAATTGACATGGGCCTCTCTCCCCCGTCAAGCCTACATGTAAAGTATCTGACACGAAGTCAAAAGCTGAACGGCATACACTTCAAGTTTGTCAATCATAGATGCCAAAAATTTGGAGCAATGAAGTGTTCAGAACGACTTTTGGACACTTAAATGATTCTACGCCCATCCTGGGACTGTTGGTCGCGCCAGGTGTGAACGTCGAGGCCAGATGCCATGACCAAAGCTGACAGCACATTTCACCTTTCATTGATCCGGGTACTTGTGGAGGCCGGCTCTCACAGTTTTCATTTTGGTGTAATAAACAGGGTGTGTCTTCTAATGCTTCGCCCAATTTAGTTTTACAACTGCATTTAGACGGCATAGAAACCTCCTAACCCATTGGTAATTGATCAAAAGGGGGACAGGCGAGGGCGGACAACCCCCATTTGGCCCGATGAATCCTTTCGAATTTCCAACTAGAACAGAAAAACACAAATCGACTTATACACATTGGAAGACAAAGCTGCCAGATGGAGCCCGAAGGAATAAGGTGTAATGCGCGTGATTGAACTAATTCAACTCGAGCGCACCGCTCAAGACCTCGGCATACCCCGAACACCTCCAGGTAAAGATTAAACACTGGATAACCAGGCAACTACCCCTATTACTGCTCAAATACCCCGACGGCCTATTTCCGCATCCCCAAAGCACAAAGAGAACCAAAAATCCCGAATCTAAAAACGTTATGGGAACCGACAGAGAACCAAGGCGAAAGGGCCCCACAAGTCAACAGATGATTGACGAGAGTTGGTTAGTGTTCAGAAGACTTTGAAACTTAATTCTATGCCGCAACCCGTCTGTGTAGGCGGAATGACAGTGGTGCAGGACATAAGTCCGTCTGTGGAGGCGGCAGTTCCTGGAAAAGAGTCAAATGTCCCCAATGTTAACGATGACCTGACTCCTATGGTGGTAA
>CAJDSM010054788.1:0-10023 GCA_903981925.1 Ostrea lurida | reverse complement strand
AGTCTGCCAATAAGGGGGCACAATAAGTGTCATAGGAATACCAACGTAATGTTGGAAAACATGGTCTCCAAAGACTACATATATAAATATTACATGTATCTATAAGAAACATAAGCATGCTCTTAATAGACTTTCCTTACATTTTCTCTGCAACAATTGCTCACATTCAACTCAAATTTGATATATGGATACATCGTAAGAATACGCAGGTCACGTTCGAATTTGGTTGTGGTCAGATTGACAGAGTTATCCCTCTTGAACTTGCATGTATTTTCAGTTTCCGTTCTATAATTTTGTAGGGATGTATGTACCATGACAATGCGAGGGAAGCGACCTTGTCAGAGCTACAACTAATCGGTAATGATCTAATTCTAAGATTTTAGACGACAATTGCAAGTGATGTGGCAGGTAAATAACAATTCATGCAAATGTCTTTCCTCACATGTTGAACCATTACTACAATGTATCAGTTGTATTTAATTTTCAATTTAATTTACCAACCAAACATGTGCATTTGTACAGAACGTTTATATTAACGTGAGTATACATAGCATTATCATTTTACAAGACTTGTGTAAAGAAGTGTTATCGGAGGTGTAATAATGCTTGCGTAACGCACCCTTAGGTGCGAAAAACGGTGCTAACCATCACTTTGATGCTATCTATCGCTCGCACTAATGTTAACACCTCTTCACGTTATGTTATATTACATAGTATCAGAATTCCTTATATTAGTAACAGGAATATTTCCATATTTTGTTTACCTGAAATTTGAAACGGGTCGAAATGTTTTGAAGTATCTGTTTTAGGAAATACCAATTCACTTTGTGTTAATTACTATGGGTACAATAAATTGTTTCAAACAATTTGATCTAATTCACAGTTTAATATAGTCCCAACACAAATATCGGACCTATACGTACTGTAGCAAATACAAAATTTAAAGTCGCTTTCCTTTGATAGATCTCAGCGGGGCCCTCACTGACCATGTCATATTTCTAGTTCCTGTTCTGTTTATAAAAGACTATATTTACCATTTGAAGGAAATAAATATATAATGTATTCATTTGGGTCAAATATTGTGTGGCGTGTTTCAAACCAATAGTTGGGCAATTCATTTATCATACAAGCATTCTGAGAGTATTGCACAGCAATACATAGTCCCCTACCGGTTACACAAATTAATGGACCGCAACAATATTCTAATTTCATCATGTAGGCTATATCGTATACTTATGGTAAAGGGGAATATTGGTGAGCCAGGATAGGACAAGGGGTATAACTTAGTGAGAAATGAATAGATCATTACTAAATTCGATCTTGATCTGTAACTTGGTATGATAAAGCAATGTACCACATATCAAATGAATATCTGCAAGCAGTGAGGAAAAAAGTGTGGAAAAGTGATAATTTATAAAACATTTTAAGTCCAAGGGCCATAACTCGGTTAAAAATGAATGGATCGAAACCAAACTCGAACTTGATCTGTAACTTGGTATGATAAAGCAATGTACCAAATATCAAATGAATATATGCAAGCAGTAAGAAAAAAGTGCGGAAAACCAGTGGGGACAGACAAACAGACATGAAGACAGACAGACACAAAAGAAGAAAGCTATAGTCCCCTCCGGTTACAAACCGGTAGGGGACTAATAATGGTTTGGCAACGGATTACATTGTTTATGCAGGCCAATCAAGACAATGGGCTCACAACGGGTATGACCGATCGACAGGGGGATACTTAGTCCTTCAAGTCACCGATCCCACCTTTGGAATATCAAGAGTCCGTGTCTGTCCAACCAACTTCATTTCACAAGCACTGGAGATTTCGTCATAGATACAACAGCGTTTATATAAAATACCGGATTTTTTATAGCTCAAGGTGTTTTCCGTAGAACGAGCAGGTAATTTAATCAAAACCTTTCTTTTAACTTGGATGTTTTGATTAACAATGAAAAAAGTGAGCAAGCTCATATACACCACGCACCAATATTGCTTGAGAATGCTGCACATTATGAAAGGTAGTTTTGGGGCAATCAGGTAGAAAATCAATGCTGAATAGCAGTTATAAATGGATACACATTATTAATCGATCAACTATTGATTATAATCTAGGATTTTTGTTTCTAAAATAAAATAAACCTTTTCATTAAACATACAAAAGCAACGAAATTATCGTTATTCCATTCAGTGTTAAATTGGTAAACAAGTCAGAAGTGTCGATATACTCCAGAAAAATACAACATATTATAATTAGTTCATATATTTTATATATGCGCTCTTAAAAACATTTCCAAACAGCTTCTCTTCGGCATTTAAATTCATGATGCATGTGCTAAACCGATTTCACCTCATTTGCACAAAATAATTTTGGCCAAAGTTCAAAAGGGATATAATAAAATAAAATCGGAATTTCCTGTTAATATGTGCATTTACAAGGTATGCCCTTATTGATTACAAAGTTTCACGAAACTCTGTTGAACGGTCTCAGATTAGTTGTGCTGACAAACTGTATCAGTAGACTAAGTATACTTAATTTTCGCCAAATTTCTAAGTTCAAAAGGGACATAACTCTTCGGAAAAATATTGAATCAGAATTTCCTGGCATCTACATGGTATGTTCTTTATAACTACAAAGTTTCACGATAATCTGTTGAGCGGTTTCAGAGGAGTTGCGCTGACAAACTGGTCCAGTAGTATATTTAACTTTGGCCCAATTTTTAAGTTCAAAAGGGGCATAGCTCCCAGAAAAAAAGTGAATCAGAATTTCCTGCTACAATTATTTAGTAAATATGCGCATCTACACATTTTGTTGTGTCACGAAATTCTGTTGAGCGGTCAGAGGAGTTGCGTTGACAAAATAACCCAAAATTTCTAATTTCACGATATTCTGTTGAGCGGTTTCAGAGGAGTTGCGCTGACGGAAAAAAAACCCCGCCAGGACTGACTGACGGGTCAAAAACAGTATACCCTCCGCAACTCGTTGCGTGGGGTATAATATGCGTGGGGTATAATACTGAGAATGTAGAACCTCAGTTATTCTTGAAACAAGTCTCATAATATGTGCGTATATCGTAAAGTAAATTTATTACATTTAACAATTTAAATTGATTTTACAAAATGGATTTTTGTAAAAAGTTGAAAAACCTACCTATACAATTCCTAAAGGTATAAAGTTTACAAGAACATTTGTGTAACTACAAAATCAAGGAATATAGTTATCTTCTGCAAACACCAATCAATACGAAAACTGACTATATTCACGAATATATAATTATTACAATGTACGATACTTCATACGCATATTTAAGGCAAGAAAGCGTAAATACGTACGTATAAAACCTTAATCTACAAGTACATAGTAAGCAAATATATGGTAACATTTTCTTGCTGTAATTTTACTTTTTACACTCAATTTGATTGTTTCATTTGACTTGTGGCAACATTTATTATTACCGTATTATCTAACTTGCTTTTTATGACGTCGTAGAATGACATCAAAATGCATTTGACGGTGTTGTTTCTACTTTGCTGCCACGGTGTAATGCGCTCGCCTAATGAAAAATCCTTATTAGCTTGCAGGTTTTTCATCACATATCGTTAAATTATTTTTCTGAATTAAATGATAAGGAATGAAGCTAATTTTGACCAAGGTTATACTAACGGATATAATCAAACTTGGTGCCGTTTAAGCTTCAAATAATCCGCTTCGCGAATTATAAAGTGTAAACTATATATCGTATAGCCTAGGTCAAAAACTACCTGAATACCTGAACAGTTTCGGAATCCGTAAAAGATAGATCAAAATCGAGATTTATTTGTATTATACATGTAGGTTCTGAAAAATAAAACTCCTTTTCCACATATTTATGGTTTGAACATATTTTATTGTAATTAAATTACAAAGGGATCGGGCACAAGTTCTAAAAACTTAAACCGCCCTCTCCCTATATATATGATAATAACATAAATACAATGTGCTTTATAAAATGCATGGTAATAAAAAAAAAAACCCAAAAAACAAAAATATAAGACATGGCATCTAATAACGTTCTATATATGCTTATACATTGATATACATAAATGTAGGTGTCTACACACATATACGTATTTGATATTGATGTACATCATTAGAATTATTGATTAAATCGACAACTTTGTTTAATAAATATGTGTATAAGAGAGAAAAGATATTCATTTTCCTCATTACTGAGAGAAGGGTCACCCCACAGCAGAACATGTGTATTTACAATTTTCAGTTTTTCAATATTGAATATTTTGTTAAATAGTTCATATCTGGCATTTCTGTACTTGTTACAGGTAGTCATATTTATATAATGTACGTTATGGCTATCAAATGTTGTAATTTCTATTTACAAACGTCAAATTCCACTAGGGATGTGCGTCATGAAATACTGTAAATTATGCTTGGCTATATGAATCCGGTTTTTATATCTGTGAGTTTCTATATTTTATTATTTTTACAATATGACCCATCTTCGCGAGCCAAGTGTCCGATTCGCTTACTCTCATCTTGAGAAGATGAATATGACCAAACGGGTTCAAAAAGTTATATATATATTACGACATTACTGGCAAATTCTACGGTATATTTTGTGAAAATAAAAAAAACATGGTCTTCCTTTACTTACAAAGACTCACCGGCTGAGAACATCCGCATGCAGCGTACTCTTCTCCCAATTTACTTTTAATTTATGTAACCTACATGTACGGTAGATGCTGGCACTACCAACCAGTATTAATTCGTTTAATGTCTCTTCGTTGTTTATGAATACGCTGTCTGCTCACAATATATATACTGCATCTGCATACCCGTATTTACAAGAATTAGGAAAATAATTTAGGATTCTAAACTATTCAAATCATCTATAACTTAGTTGTTTGTTTTATTGATTTATACAAATTCTTGTTACCATTTTCAATCAATACTTATGCATACATGTTGATTATGATATTTACACTCACGTAAATACATACATGTACGTGGGTCCGTGTTGCATGCCTTACACTCGATTTTGTATATATTTTTTGGGGTACTATGATTATGTTTAACACATTGTTTACTTCACCAATTTATCCTCAAAGGGAGTCTTTTGTTTCGTTATTTTATTTACAGTGCGTTAGAAACCGCTTATCTTTGTTCCTTTGCTCAGTTTTTAGATTCATGAATGATGAGAAACTATATGTATTTACATGAGAACCTTACTGTCGTGACCTCATTTCGATGTGTATCGTGAATTTGATTAGCGAGTTGCATGCTCTTTGTTTATGCGAATTCCGTTTGGAGTACCATGAAAAAGGGCTCCTGACCTCCGTGACGTAGAAGGTCACAAAAACAATTGCAATAGGCGCTTCCGCCTAAAAATGGACCTCGATCTGCAGGAAATCCGTTACACATCTAATTATAGAGTGCACCGCGTTTATTGATTTTCTGTAAACAAATGTACCCCGGGCTTGTACCTCATTTCCAAGAGACCCGTGGGGATCCGGGTTAGAATAGGTCCCCAGCATCCGCTTGAGTGTCGTAAGAGGCGACTGAATGGGGCGGTCATTCGGATGAGACCGGAATAACCGAGGTCCCGTGTCACAGCAGGTGTGGCACGAAAAAGATCCCTCCCTGCTCAAAGCCCCTGAGTGCCGAGCATAGGCCTAAATTTTGCAGCCCTTCACCGGTAATGGTGACGTCTCCATATGAGTGAAATATTATCGAGTGTGACGTAAAACCACAAAATCATTTCCAAGAATTCTCTATTGATTTTTTTAAAAGATCATATTTTAGAGGGTTAGTACTACTAATTTTAGCGTGTCGGTACCACTGAACTTCTTCATATGAAACCTTTTTACTCAGATTTCTACTTTAATTTTACCCATATTGTGTACACACAGATCATGTGGTACCCAGTATTAGCTTGATGACGCGATCTCTATATATAGAATGATTTTTACCCAGGATTACAATCTACGCAATCGTAGGTTTGGAAAGTTTAACTCACAATAAATTGTCAGTGACAAATCGGAATATAACAAACTTTTGAATAATAATCGGCGAAGTAACAAAGTAATCAAACGTAATCAATAGTCCAAAAAACACATACAAAATCGAGTGTTAGTGGGCAACACGGCACCTCCGACAAAAGCGAAGGCAGGATCAGGTGCCATGGAGGAGTAAGCATCATTTGACCTTTTGTAGCCTTTCTACTGCTTGTGCTATGGTTTGTCCATGCGATGCTAACATCTCAGGACGACTCAGTCTGAGACCCATTAATACCTACTCTGTGATCTGCCATTTTTTTGACGGTCTTGGTCGAAAAGTTTTGGCGTTTAACTCGTCTGACGAAAGTCTGCGTTTATTTTCAGTACTCATGCCGAGTTCAGTGGTTCATGAATGTTTCAAAAATTCACACATATACTCTCAGTTATTCAGTTTAACTTGCACAAAATCCAACAAATTGTCATTATTACTTCCACTGAAAAAAACCACCTGCCATAGACCTCACGCATGCGCAATATAATTATTAGACATATCTTAAAGGCTATAATAGGAACTACTAAGAAATTAGCAAGTTTTAGACTACTTTGTCTTCCTTTAACAATCACAAGAGACCATGCATTACATGGATGACTGCTTTACATGTACATAATTATTCTTGGACTTTAATTGTCATGATTTTGTCAACAGTTGTGTCAATGGTTGCCTAAATTACTAGCTTCGTATAGAATCCCGGCTCTTGAACGTTGTCGGTAATATTCAGTTGGGCCTTCAAAAATTCGGCATGTTGTTTGAAAATAGTGTATTTTCTTTCACTGTCAACGACACAGTTGTGTCAAACACTTTTCTGTGCAGCCCTTTTTCTTGGTCTTCTCACATTTCAGATCTTTCAGGGTTTTTTCCTGTAGCATACAGGATTTGCACATGATCTGTAATAAAGATAATTGTTAAAGTTTGTTTTTGGGGCCAAAAACATATATAGATATATCTCCTGTGCTGTCAGTTTATTAGTTTTAAAGGAGTTGTGTTAAGGAATTTTGGCAAATTTCTAAGTTGAAACAAGATTTTCCCCACAAAAATTAGGGAATCAAAATTAAGATTCCTAGAAATCAGATCAGTAATTTCAAAGGGTTGCGTGACAAGGTTATTTACAAGTTCTAAGTTCAAAGCGGCACAACTACATGTGATGTCCTTGCTACATATCAAGTTTCCTAAAAATCAGATCAGTATCTTCAATATAGTTGTGCTCTTTAACTAGATAATGCAAACAAAAGATCCCTTGTAATACAAGTTATTTATGCAAAATGAAATATTGACATAACGTACAAGTAATGGTTAAGCTTTCCAACAACAGTAATTTCACGAATTACTGGTTGCGCTGGAGTATCTTTAATTTTCTGAGAACTCGTGATGTCCTTATCTTCAATTAGAAGATCTGTCCAATTATCTGTGTCAGGAATGACCTAAAATTAATACAGAGATTTAGTTATATAGCTTCATGATAAATCAGTTTTATTAGAACTTTAAATTGCTAAAAAATTTTCATTTGAAATCACAGCAGGCAACAGTTAAATCTAAAAATTATTTATTCTGTTAACTCAATTTTCAAATAATTTTGTATTGTAGTTTTTATACTCCTAAAATAAATAAGCCCATAATGAACAGTTGGAAAAATCATAAATATATACCTCAACTGAAGACGTTTAAAATTTGTTGGTGATGGCTGGAATAGCCTTGTGTTCATCATTAAAAGTCTCCGATACACTAAAATTGGACACTTTAATGCAGTCTCCCTTTNGTGTTCATCATTAAAAGTCTCCGATACACTATAATTGGACACTTTAATGTCAGTGGCCCTTTTCACAAAAAATCTTACGACTACGATCAAAATTTTGTATCAGCTTTATATTTAACTGAGAGCCACTGTGCCCCAAATAAGAATGAAAGTTTGTCATATATTTATATACTTAAGTTTTGCTCATTCAAAAATAAATGAATGAAGAATTATAAATAAATTACTGTATATTGAAATTTCCATCTTAATCGTGAGATTTTTTGTGAAAAGGGCCACAGGCAAACAGGAATCTCTCCTACACTGTCTTTGAGGATTGCTCTTTTGAATGAGATTTTCTCTCCTGTCCTCCGAACTTTTTTTTCTGCACAGGAGATATCTAAAACAATTCAATATAATATGAAACGATGTGATTATAATATCAACCTATTATAAAGTCTCTCAAACAAAGTCTGGCTGTACAAAGTGAGTTTTCTTTTTTAAATACTACTGTATTTCTCCCTTGCACATAACTTATGCCATGATGCCATTTTTAAATTCAGTTAAAAGTTCTAAATCTCTAAATGGCAAAGATTTTGGTTTCCAGAAAAACCTGGTATCACTTTGACCTTGATCCTAGTTTGTAGGTCTCAAACTCCTTTCATCATGTCTGATGATGCCTTGTTTTAAAAAAATACCTGCTTTTTAACATTGTGAATGAGACGTTGTTTTGGTCCCTTACAGAGCCTTAACTAATTCTTAAGCAGGTAGATCTACTCACTTCAGTGATGATTCCCCGCAGAGTTACTGTTGTCTTTAGTGGGGAAACGGTCACTGCATCTCTGTAGCCAATTTCTTTTGCACCAGGTCTTCAATTTCCTTTGGGATTGTGATTTTACTTCATGCATACACATTGGTGTATCTGGTAACTACCATGTAACTCACTGCAGTGATTTTTTTGGGGTCAAAATACCACCGATATTCGGCTGTTTCCCCTCCCAAAAATTGGGTATTTTTTCACAATCATGTATCTATTTTTCCTAATTTCAAATGTAGAGGTATAATCAAAACAAAAATCACCGTATATAAATTCATTTTGCTGACAAAGAGAAAATACGTTATTTTTTCATTCCAGTTTATTCTCCAAACTGCTGCACATGCAAAAGGTTACCTGTATGTGATGAATGTAAAGGCAAAGATAACGAACACAGTGATCATCTCGTAAGTCCTAAATAGAATACAAAAAACAAGAGTTGTGGCAATCATGGACCCCTGGGAACACACAGGGGTGGATCAGTGCTAGGAGGAGTAAGCATCCCTGTTAACCGGTCACCACGCGCCGTGAGCCGCATAGTCTCGATCAGAAACGGAAACAGCCCGTATCAAATCAGTGTGTGAGAACCAACTGGCTTAACATGGCTATGAAAACATTCAGACAGCATTGACTCAATGATAGGTCATATTGGTAAACTAACTTTTTATAAACGACCAGTTAGTAATTTACGACATCCTGCCTTTACAAACGTGAACTGTTTGAAACCCCCTGCAACAATTGTCTGTTAGCTAGCTTTGCCTCGATTCAAAAACTGATCATAACGCAGAACAAGCTCTTTGCGTTGCCTCAAATAAGTTGAGAGACATACCACCATATGCAGGTGAGCATGGAATTATGCTACATAAAATATGGAAGTGACAGTGGAGAAGCTGAAATCGTCCCGTTTGCTCATAAAGTTTGAGTAGTTAGTTTGCCGTTAATGTCAATTGTTTAATAAAATTATCCAAATAGAAGCAGACATGGGAAGACTCTGTGGTGTCCTTTTATTTCTAGTTCGTGGGATATATTGAAGCGACATTATGAAATGAAAATTCGTTTATTATTGATAGATAAAAACATCGTCAATATATCGAAAATGTTGAATTAAAGGCCACCGCTATGAGATTTACTTCTTTTCATGTTAGAAATGCTTATGAATGAATTTGCTTCATAAGAATAAAAAGTAGGTCACTAATTTAGAAGGAGCACAATTAGTGCCATTGGAATATCCAAACAGACTGTTTGGAAACCTGATTGCCAAAAACTACAAAGATATACAACAATGAGGAACTCCAAGCATTGCTTAATATCAACTTCAGAGTACTTGTGTTTGTAGAATCGGGTGGAGTTTTAAACAAAATAATTTTTTGATGAGCTGATCACTAGAATAAGAATATTTCCTTTTTCATTTTGTTAAAGACAGCACTG
>CAJDSM010054787.1:5101-16153 GCA_903981925.1 Ostrea lurida | reverse complement strand
TATATCAGTCCTTGGCTGAACCAAAACTCGTTAGATCAGGCAAAGGGTCTTAAATGTGGGACAGTATATATTTTAGACATCATGCATCAAATACATATTGTAAACTAGCCTAATACATGCACTAAACTGCTGGGCAGTGCATGTTGTACAAATTTAATGCGAGATCTCGTTTTGTTACATTCCGATCATCACAACAGTGGCGGATTCGATATTCGAAAGTGAGTGGGGGTTGGAGGATTCAAAATTTAATTACACACTTTCCTGCAAACTGTCAGCTACTTTTTCGGCAAAATGGGGGATAAACATCCTTGGCAACCTTTTAACACCTTTCTCTAGCTATAACATGTTCTCAAAAATCGTTTTTCGTTTCAGAATGTAGTCTAATCTGCTGGCAAGAAAGCCCGTAAAAAACTGAAATGTTTCATGTTATTGATAAACCAGTACCAAAATACTATTTCAGAAACCAAGTACTGTAATGTCTTACCTAATAACTCTGGATTTCTGGAGCAAAACGTCTCTCGTTGTTGTTGGGAAATTCGTGCGCTGATTCCGGCCCGTTTATGGTTTTTAATTTTATAATTTGTTTACATTAGTACATTAGAGAACAACTGTTTATTAATTTTCAATATGCGCAAGATCTACGACCCACGAAGTTTATACGGAAAATGTTTTTTATTTAGACAACCATTGTCCAAATATCATCGTGTGCACATTCTTGCTCATAGTAACAAAGTTCATACAAAAGCCTTGAAATTCGACAATTCTGAATATTTTCCAATATATAATGTTATTGGAAACCTGAGTATCTTGCTCAAACGAAAGCTATTGACAAAACAAATCTGGTTATGATAAGATAAGGATAATTATTAAAAACATGTGATGCCAAAAATTGCAATATTACACATGGTTAATTTTCTAGAAAATGGGGGGCCAGTTTCTGTAGGTTTGTCCCTATCTGGTCCTTTTAACATTTTTTAGTTCAAAACGTGTCATTGCCCCTTTACAGGGAGTTTTGTTTTCTTTTTTTTAATTTTTATTGTTTTATTCATTTTTTTTTGTAGATGCACAGTTCCATGTTCTCTTCTGCTAGGACGTTTGTTTATCAATCTAAGCTGGAAATCATAACATATAATTGAAGACCACTGGAATTTATCTATATGTACATGTTTAAAGAGCTCACTTTTTGCTTTTATGGACCAATATCATTGTGGTTAAAGATGTCTCTCTACGATTGCTGAAGGTAGCAAGGTGCTCCCCATCGTAAACGAAGACAAGAAAATAACATCTATATTTTTATTACTTTTTATGAAAAAAAAGACCATGTAAGATACTTCATTCGATTAGGTGCCCGCCCTAAAACGTACAACTATCATAATGCATATGTGTCCCTCCCGGCCACTGTTCTTCCAAAACAAGACAGATGAGTTTGTGTTTTTTTTTTTAACTCAGTAATCTGGGTTGTTTTCGCTGCAAGGGTATGAGGCCACATGGTTGAAGCACAAGTGAAATGTGTTTGTTAACAAAGCACAATTATAAATAGTACTGTGGATTCAAAATTCAAATAATGATACCGGGGAATGTGACGCCATGTCATTTTCAATTTTTTTAATGTTTTCATCCTTGGAGATTTTTTGTTCACTAAGAGTACATAATATCAAAATATGGACTAAGATATTCTATATTCGTTAGCAGGAGACACGCCAGATTACACACGGTCCTAAGCGCTGTGCAGAATTCTTTGAGCTTGTTGTCAAGTGAAATATTTGAAAGTAAAGTATCGTCGTTTATCAATATTAGATGTTACGGAAATCTAACAACTTAAATTAATGACAAAGCTGGGATGGAAGTTCATGCCTTTTCATTCACCACTTTCCTCATATTGATGTGTAGCAACTGCCATGATCACCTACATGTAGCAGTAGGGTGGGTGTTTATGTTTCTCAGCTTCAGACTGGATTTGAATACGCAAGATGTGTTCTACGTACACATGTATACAGTGTTGTTGTCGAGACAGGCTACTTTCATTTACAACGATCTGGTTTGGGAGTCTGGGTCGAGCCATTGGCCTGTCCTGGTTGTAGGATCTAAGTTGCTGTCTGGTGGTTGTTGGAATACAATTGCTAGATCAGCGCTTTGGCATCTGATTTTAACTGCGGAACATTGGCTACGTTTGCCGGAATCGGAATTCAGTAGTGTGCCGGTCGATAGGCATTGCTGTATGTCTCCAGGCACCTGACACACGTACGATATATAAAGGGCCGTGTTTGCCCATGCAATAAATTCTGTATTCGTTATCTTAACCTTTTTCCTTACAATGTATTACTTTTTATACACACCTAAAACTGAAAACACTTCTCGGTCCGCCTCCTTGTGATCTTCGCGAGGCCAAGTGTCCGATTCGCCTTACTCTATATCTACCCCTTGGCAGATTTAAGTCGAGTTCTAAGCCGTACTTTGACGTTCCCAAGGCATCAATCAAATTGCGCCATGTCATACCTGATTGAGCATGATCATAAAAACCAAAGTTAAATCATTAAAGCTCAGTAAAGGCAGTTTTAATACGCGATTTACGTCCCGAAAGATAGAAGGTGTATAAGCTCGAACAGTCTGTACACCCTAAATACAAAACAACAACAACAATTTTCACTCGAGTGTTTACTCAAAGCATAGATCTGCCATCGTCCGTAGATGGCAAATTCGTCGCGACTAGATCAGCCAAGGGGTAGATTAGAGTAAGCGAATCGGAACACTTGGTCGCGAGATGCGCCTTGTCGTGGACTTTGACAATCCGAACAGTATTTCGTAGACAGTAAGCAATAACTTTAATAATGTAAGCATAATTAGATTGTCATATCTTTCAATACGTTTGATAAAATGTGCTCACGGGAGCCAATATCTACTCTAGTAAAAGGCAAAACGAACAGTGAGTCAACTCGCAATCCTGGTATCTAAATACAAGAGTTGGGCAATCATGGACTACATGGACCACCAGAGGTGGGATAGGTGCCTAGGAGCAAGTAAGGCATCGTCCCTGTTGCGCGTCACACCCGCCATAAAGCACATCATTACTTGATCAGGTAAATCGGAAAATCCCGCAGGACAAATCACGTGTGAAAAACGGCTTAACAATGGCTTGAAACACTGTATAATGTTAAATAAGTGGCTATATAGAAATTACCAAATACAAACTAAAGGTGACAAATATGTAATATGGCGAATAATATGTAGCTGGTAGATTGGGGACAAAATGGCTAGCAGTGAACTTTGAACTGAATATTTCTAGCCTGAATCTAGGTCGCTGGTCGCAGACGATGAAATAAACTTAGCTATGCAGAGCTTTATGAAGTGGATTTGTATATCAAGAGATAAAAATCTGTAGTACTAATTTATAATATATTGTGTTTGATACTAGTTATAATAATAAATATCAAAAAAGGGTGAGAAAAAAGGATCACGCCGGAGGTAGCCCCAGTTATAATATTTATATATAACATTTAACCTTCCGAAATTTTGAGTTGCTGGCGTGGCGTAATGGTGAAGACACATCGTTTGGGATAAGGCTGTGACTTCCGGTAAAGGACTTGCACGGTGAGTAGCTATTCCACCTAAAATTTAGAACAAAAATAAACGCCTTCAACATTGTACCACAAAATGTCTAACTGTAGAACTAAGTTAAAAATTGATCTATTTTTATTGATTGTGAAGCAATAAGTATATAAATGAGATGGAATTACTATAGGTAATTAAAGCTCCTGGCACCAAAGGGCAATAACCCAAATATCTTTTTGGTATTTCAAAATTAAGTAATGGAAGATAACTCTTACCATTTGACTCTATAGTCTTTTTTCAAAATGATGTGTAGCAGTGGTCCAATTTCAGTGTATCTACAGTTATTCAAAATGAAAACAAATAATCACCATGCATAAACAACAAATATATAGCAATTACATGATGATTTTGTATTGTTTTCATTACTTTACCTTTGATAAACAAATTTCCCTCTTGTATATCGGTGTTTAGTTCTCTTTCTGTGAGGTCAAAGACACTGCTGGATTTTTTCTCTTTATCACTCCAATATAAAACCTATAATAGAGGCACAAAACAAATGAAGAATCTGCTCTTATCATATAATCCTTATTTGCAACACAATTATTAAGTCAATGTAAGTAATAATGTAAAATCATTTCAAAAATTTACATATCCACAAAAAAGAATAACTTAAATGCAGAATTCCCCAACACTTTGAATATTAACTGCTTTAAAATATTGAACATCAACAAGAAAAATACATATAATAATGTATGCATTGCAATAACATGTCAATTAAACAAAAAATGTTACTAGTAGTAATAAGAGAAGGGCGATGCAACATTTCTTAATATTTCTTTTAGTACACTTATTATATCATTGGACTCCAAAATCCAATACCCTTGTCAACATTGTTAGTGAACAGAGGATGTTAAAACATACAGGGCGAACGATCTGTGTGTGGATATTATAGAGGGTAGAGGTATCGTGTTTACAAATAAATTGTACCCTAACTAGTACAGCTAAACACAAGCAGAGAGATATGTAACATCCTATTCAGTTCATTCTGAATTTATGCGAGAAATATATGTATAATATATAGAGTGCATATCTTTCAATAGAGAGGTTGAGATTTCAAACGTATACGGGTACGTGTACTAGGGAAATCACCGAAATTGCTCGCATGTTACATCATCACTTTTGGTGATGACAAAGTTTCTACACGTTGTCATAACCTGTAGATCATAATAACAAACTTGCAACTTATACGATAAATACTAGCTGATTGTTGTATAAAGAACTGACCTTTAAACATTTTATAGGATTTCTCTTTTCATTTACACAAAGTTTGTAGATTTTATCCATGAACTGAATTCAAACTGATGTTACAAAACTGAATAGTTGGAAACCCTAGATTTATTTTACACGTCATGAAAATCTCAACAGACAAATACAAAAAACGGGTACATGTAAGTACTGTACACGTACCTGTACCCATACATGTTTGAAATCTCAACCTCTTTAATATCAATTCATTTCTGCACATGTATATATACAAGTAAAATATAAAATATATTACAAATATAAAAGCCTATTATCAATGGTATATGACTGACATTAATGCACTCATGTAATAACTTGATTCACATGCAACTTATTAAATAAGTATTAACACAACCTGTATGCTACATATCCCTTTCCATAACTAAGTTATAAAATCAAGAGTTATATATTATGATGTGTAAACATTCCTTTGGAGTGTATTTTGTAACAGTTGTAATTCAGAAATTAGATAAAGGTTGAAAAATAGTAATATTTTGGAATGAGCATTTACTTTAAACACTCCATTGCTGTGTGACAAAATCTTTCCCTCCCAGTCTTTATTTTCACCATTTTCGTCTGTCCAAGTGTGAATGATCTCCTTATCAAGTAATTCTTTTACAGGGTAGCTACTAATATTCCTCCTCAGTGTCCATAGTGTTTTTAGATTTTCCTTTAACTTCAAAATGTCATAAACTTTACCCTTAGAAGAGAACTGAAGAAGGTGTTTATTTTCCTTTTCGACTTTGTAAATTTTTTTGTACATGTTTATTTGTCTCTTTAAGGCTGTCATTTGCTCCTTTTTTGTCTTTAATGTCTTCAATTGGTCCTCCATACATCCTACATCCTCCCACATTCCATGTTCTTCTATGTCTCTTAAAGCTGTATCTAATTCTTCATTTTTTTTGTTCTTTTTCCTTTGTGTTTCTTCTTCTTTGTCTTTCAAAATCTGTAGCTGTTGTTGGTGTAAAAGTTCTTTTCTTTCCTTTTCCTTCTTTAAAAAATGTAAGTTTTCCTTTCTTGCACCGTCAATGATTGATTTCTGATCTCTTAATTCCTTTTCTTTGATCCACTTTGCTGTCTCGTTGTCCGTAAAAGATACTGTACTTTCTATTGTATTAATAGTTGCAGTTGGAGCAGAATGCAATTTAAAATCCAGTTTGCCCATAAGTCTTTCAAGACATATATTGTTTGTAACACACGATGAACATTCTTCTAAAATATCAGAATTTACATTAAAATATTTTCCTCCAACAAGAAATTCATTAAAAAATTTTTTGACCTTTGGTTTTAAAACAATACACAATTTCTTTAAAAAAACACAAGTAAGGTCATCATAAATTGATGTTTGATATAAAAAATCTGACACTTCATCACAAAATTCAGGCCCATGAAACAACTTTACTTCATTTTTCAAAGCTACACCTGGATTTTCTGAAAATACATCCAAAACATCTGAAATTCTTTGGTACACTGAACCCATGTTTAAAATATTTCTCACTTCTGTGGCTTTCACTAAATATGGCTGTGTAATAACTGCATAAATTCCAAAGTTTCAGAAGCGAAAAATAATTTAGTTTGCAATAATAAAACATAAAATTCTGAATAAAACGTGAAAAGAAGATTTTAAAGAATAAAATATTTGCAACAAAAGTTTGTGTAAAAAAAAATGTGCCTGGCCGCATTGTAATAGATACATTTAAATCTTTATGTCATGATAGGAATGTTATGTATACCCATTATCTTTTAAAATTAAGTGAAATCTGCAGAATGTTTTTTTAAAAAATTTAAAACATATATCAACTACTCAAACAATTACAGCTACCTAATGCCCAATCATATTAAAAGATTCTTATTACCATATACATAAAGATAAATGTGTATACCATTGACTTTTCAAGTGTTTCAATATTTATTAAGCGCTGCCTAAAGTTAATTATACATTTAACGTCATCCGAACACGTAGGTTTCAGCAAAGTTGCCTTAAAAAAAACAATTCGGATTTAAAGTAAAACATGTTATCACTAGCCACTCCTCTGCTCACCAATCTGCATGGTGCATTTGCAGAAGGATATCAAACCCAGATTAAGGGGGGGGATCTTTGCTGGGAAAATACAAAAATTGACTTGACTTGAAAATAAAATCCTACAATGTATCTTACTTTTACAGATTACTTTTTTGGTCACTAAATTGGGTGATTTTCAATGACCCAGAGACCAATAAATTTCACAACTTTCATAGAAGCCTTCATGGACATATAACCAATGGCATTTAGTTTTTCTCCTCACATTGAATTAACGGCAACTAACTACTCAACTTTATGACAAACTGGACGATTTCACCTTCTCCATTGTCAACTTCCCATATTTTATGTAGCAATATTCCACCATCACTGCTATGGTGTGTTGTCTCTCAAATTATTCGATACGCAAGAGATTGTTCTGCGTATAATCATTTTTTTAAAAATTGAGACAGGCTCTTACGTATTGATCACTGTTTGTTATCTTTGGCCATTACACTCCCACATGAGAAAAGAATTCTGAAAAATTGGCAGTTTTTGCCCCTCCCTTAGGTCTCAAGGGGTGCAAGAGTTTTGAACTTTACAAATAATGCGACCCTTGTCAAAATAGCTTCATACTCAAATCTGAAAAGAATTGAGTGGTAGTTATGAAGAAGTTAAAACATTCAATTGTCAATGCACGCGAAGGACAACGACGATGGATGCAATAGGTCGCCTGAGTTTAACGATAAAAAAAAAATCGAAGAAAACAAATAACAAATATTTAGAACGACTTTTAATCATTTTTTTTTATTTGCAACAGACAATTCTCATTTTCTTTTTTAATATGCTCACAGACTTTGAAGATGTGAGTCATTAGACATATAATTTGAAGAAAAATCACTACTTGAACTAAGTTCTGACATTGTCTCTGTTTCTGTCGCTTGTCCTGTCATGCATGGATTTGTCATGCGAGCAGAACCACAACTGCCTGCATGGCTTGCCATGGACAATTGACAATTTACAGTCGCATTCCATTTCATCCATTTGAAAGAATCTCGCAAATTAATTATGCAACGTTAGCACTTGGTGTGACAACTATAAACTATTTAGTAATAATCTTTTGCATGATGGCATCTATAGCATTTGTGCTATATTTCAAATCCTATGGCACAATAAGGAAGGAACGTTGATCATGAAGACATACATTTCTCCATCACACTCTGCATAATAAAGGTATGTATTACATGTATACAGAATTCTATATTGTAAAACAAAATCTGTGATTTGATTTGATTATTTACGGTTTTTGTTACGTCCACTCGAGAATATTTCACTCATATGAAGACGTCACCATTTGCCGGTGAAGGGCTGCAAAATTTAGGCCTATGCTCGGCACTCAGGGCTTTGAGAGGGAGGGATCATTTGTCGTGCCAACAACCTGCTGTGACCACGGGGCGGTTTTTTTCCGGTCTCATCCGAATGACGCCCCATTAGTCGCCTCTTACGGACACGCAAGGGGATGCTGGGGACCTATTCTAACCCGGAACCCCAGGGTAGGAAAATCTGTGAGCAATGCTCACTAGTGATTACTCACGTGCTATGTAAAACTGTACATAATTTCCCAGGTCCTCGTCAAATGAGGAAGTATAATGTCCATGAATCTGAAAATGCATTTCCACCAATACACCATACTATATTAGAAGCTTCATGCCGCAAATTCAGTAGTCTGTGAAATACAGTAGTTGCTGAGAATTATGTGCCGCAAAAAGGTGGACGGATATGAATGGAACGGACGATGACGGGGACAGAGATAAATACATATAGTATACCCCCTCCTTACTGGAGCGGGCGTAATAAAAAGACGAACGCAAAATAGTGGCTCCATATAACAAGGGCCAAGTATATTCTTTCATAAGATAATGCGGGATTTATTATCCCAGCGCTTTTAGATCCTAGCTACCATTTCATATTGAAGGGAATTTTTGAGCTTCCAGGGGAAGGGGTGGAGAATCGACATCTAAGATTATTATCAACATGAAACAGGCATAGCGCAATTGTATTTGAGTTTACTGGATTCTTTTCTATTTGGTTGTAAGAAACTTTATGATAAAGAAAAAATACTCTAGAATATACATGTATAAACTATGATTTGTAAAAATCTCCATATAATTTCGTGTGGTTTTTTACAAATCAGAGGGGATTTTAACTGGTGGAAGCGGGAAATTTTCGCTTGTTGCATCAGGGGGAACAGGTACCCTTTTCCGGTGTAAAACAGAACCTTGAAAATCTGTAAGTACTCATTCATTGAAAATTTTGAGATAAAATGGAATTCAATTTACTATGGATTATATATGTAGACAGTTTTAATAAATAGCATCTACCTATATAACTGTGCATGTACAAGTCTGGCATTGATCAATTGACAATGATCGAAGTTTTACAATGTCATGATTTACCTTTGAGATGAAATTCCTTTACACTCTGGCTGGATCAGATACATGTTACAATACAAATAGGTGAAGGTACATCGTGTTCAACGAATCATAATCCAAAAAGATATATGACAAGATAGGGCGAAGGTTAACATTGTGTTAAACGTAATCATGAATCCCAAAAAACATATACAAAATCGAGTGTAGGGCAGACACGGATCCGACAAGCGAAGGTAAGGATCAGGTGCCATGGAGGAGAAAGCATCCTCTGCTGGCCGGTCAGCACCCGGTGAGCCGTAATCGAAATAAAGAACGGGATTACCGTTGTCAAATCTAGTGGAAAATGACAGTCTACCAAAGGATGAAAACAAATCAGTCACATATGACTTAGTGAATACTTTTGTAATCGCAAACAAGGTCATTAATAGCGACCGTAGAATTTGCGAATATGATGACTATTAAACGGAGATTCGTTATAACCCTGCAACTTCAACTTTTTGGTTAGTAGTTGGCTCGTTTAGAAAAATCCGCATTCGCAATACACATGCTCTTGCGTATGAAGTCAACTTGCGAAGATCATATCACACCATAAGAGACGTGGATAGTGGTATATTACTAATAGAAAGGGAAAAGTTACAATTGCAAAGTTAACAAGTCATCACCTATCATTATAGGTAGTTGTCAGTCTGGCATTAGAGTCAATGTTAAGTAAAATATCCAAATAATGAAGCAGACGTCTGTCAGATTCTGTGGTGTCCTTTATGATCGACTTCTTTCGGATGATATCAAATGAATAATTGTGAAAATTGATTGTTAATTGGATAACACATCATCTATGATCCTATATGTAAGGTTGAAGGACAAAGCAAGTTTTTTGTTTTTATCCCGTAAAGTTTTTGATGAAATACAATGATAAGGTTATAACTTCATCTGAGAAGAAAAACAAACTTTAATGATAAATATTTTGATGGATGTAGTAATGTGAGTCAATATTTTACAATATACTAATCATTTTTTTTAAACCATCAGCGCATGCCTAATCAACGTATACAAAATTGATATTACCTTCTTTTTTTGGTCGAGCTCGCGTAGCGAGCGACTCTTTGTTCGTCAGGCGATTTTCCGATCTCCCCTCTTTACCGGCTACTACTCTGTCTATCGCAAAAGAATATAGTTGGTGCAATGCCTGTGGTGGGTTATGTAAATTCGTTTGTCTGAATCCATGAAAAGTGAAATGAAAATATTTGAATATAAGGACAATATCCCCCAACCCAATATTGATTCGTAAAACAGCAAAATCATTGGGATAGTCAGCCCTATATCATACGGCGTATGAACAACATTCGTATGAAAGGAATATTACAGAGCACCCCTCAGTTTCTATTTCGTATTCCTCCAAAACATTCCGTCTCCGTGGGGGTCGGTTAGATAGGCATCATGATCATCCCTATGCTTGTCGTAAGACAGGCGTATAAATGGGTGCGTCATTCGGATGAGACCGAAAACCGAGGCCCGTGTCCAACAGTATAGGTGTGGCACGAAAAGAATCCCTACCTGCTCAAGGCCTGAGTGCCGGAGCATCGGCTAAATTTGCAGCCCTTCACGGTAAATGTGGTCTCAGTATGAGTGAATATTCTCGGTGGGCGTAAAACAGTAAATATCAAATCAAAACAAACCATTTCCAAATGTAGGTACCTAACATTGACCAATCTGGTGGCTATTGAAGTGCACTGTTGCTTAAAATATTGTCTTACCTAGAATATTTAAAAA
>CAJDSM010054772.1:1286-27184 GCA_903981925.1 Ostrea lurida | reverse complement strand
TATTTTGTTTGTTTGTTTTGTTTTTTGTTTTGGGTGTATATATATAAATATATTATATATAATATATATATACACACACACACATATCACACACACACACCACCACACACACACACACATCAAGTCCACACACACCACACAACACACATACACATCTATACACACACACTACACACAACACACCACACACACATCACACACACACACACACCACACACACACACACACAATCAACAACACACAGCACACCACATATTTCTTTCACACACACAGCCATCTCGGCTCCTCCTTTACATCTGTAAACCTTTAAAAAAAGAGAATTGTTTTATATTTGAACGTTCTGCAAACATTTGTGTTTCTGAAGTTCTGATACAATAAACTATGAAAGAGAGAGCTGTTCGTGAGTTTCGCGCACAATCCCCAATGTACATGAAGAAAATAATGTGCGTCGTTGGAATTATATAAATCATAGAATACTAAATTTAAAAATCCGTGTACGTAATATAGATCTAGTAGTTGAAACACATCATAATCTGTTACAGCACCTCTTTCATTTTGCAATATGTCAAGGGTAGTGGAATGAATAAAGACAGTGATGGAATTCGTCTATCTTTCTTTATTTGGGCAGATGACTTATACTATGGACTTGGATAATATGTATGTGTAATTCTAACCAAAACACTCAATATTTTAAACAACTTTAAGTTTAGTTATAGTCAATGTTCATGTAATCATTAAGTGGAGACAAAACAGTACAACATGTATATTATAGGACTAATCTATCTTAAAATCATATACACACTATTACACTAACACACAGTAAATGCAATGATAGTTGTTTCCCTTGAACACATATGCTACTTGGAAATAACCTTTTATCATTTTTATATAAATTCCTTAATCACAAGTTTTAGCTTTTTGAAAAAGGGCTACTGGATGAGTCAGTGCGTTAGATTATAACACTCACCTATTTGAGCGGGACTACAGAGAGGTCATCGCACCCAATCACACCTGCTTTTTTTTTTATTTTTTTTTTTTTATTATTATCTACACTTATTATTTAATTTTATCTATCATGGGGGAATTTTATCTTAATCTGGATAAAATATTTTAATAAATATTTAAGAATTGAATGAATAGCATCGAGCAGTTTCAGGTGTAGTAATTTTTGGAAAGTTTTTATATATGTTAAATGGTAATATATACAGAGGCGTAGGACCTCGATTATGAAAGAGGGGGGGTGGGGGGCACTTAAAATCCAGAAAGTGTATAGTCTAAAAACGCGGCTAAACTAGCTGCTGAATATGTTTCTGAAAAATTGTGTGATTAACGCTAAGAAATGGATTTTTTCAGCATTTCTTATGAATTCCATTAACGAGGCTATCATTACGAGTGGGATTTGAACACAATTTACTCATTCTTTCCTACTGTAAAAGAGGGTTGTGTGGTATGTGCGCTGACAAATTTTGTGACGGACCCACAGACAGGCTAAAACAAATATGTTCCCCACGCTAAAGCTGGAGTAGGGAGGGGTCATTTTAAACTCAAGTTTGAAAGCATCGAAATATCAATCATATAAATCTTTTGTGTAAAGGGTATATAATTTCCTCTGTGATCATAGACGTTCGAGGGCGGATTCCAGGATTCTGGTTAGGCAGGGGGAGGCGTTCGGTTTTTTTTTCAGTAAGGCCTGGGGGCCGCCTTAAGGCCCCCAGTGGGTCCGGGCAAGGCCCTTGGGGGGTTCCGGAACGAAGGCCAGCGGAACTTTCGGAAGCTTTCTTGAGAATTTAGTGAATTTTTAGGATTCAAAATTAAACCAATTAATTTAGCCCCATCTGTTAGGTTGAATGTTACAGACCTCTCTCGTTACAGGCCGTAAACCAGGAATTTCCGATTTGGCAGTGTGGTGTGGAGGCGAGTATGCACAGAGGACTATAGGTATACGGATTTAAAGGCTGCTAGTATGGTACATAGTATAAATGTGTAACAGCTGTCCAGGATAACTGTCAAGGGGGTGGTCTTATTTTCGTTGGGGGCAGAAGCCTTCCCGAGAAGCTTGAGAAATGTTAGCATTGTTCATCATGTCGTCTGGGGCGTGTTTTAGGCCCCTAAGAGTAATCAGGATGGGTCCTGGTAGGGGGTCATGGGGCGCGAAAGGCCATATTTATTTGTTTACTCATTAGAGTACTTGTATATCAACGGGAGTGTGAAAATTTTAAAAACTATTATAAGTTTCTCTGGCTTTTTTTCGAAGTAAATAGTACTCTTACAGTAAGAAAAGATTTAAAGTTTGGATCCCCTTCCGTGAAACGAGGCAATATTCAATTTCTAAACAGAATATGTATTTTATATTTCAGTTGAAATTTCTTTAAAAATGATTTTTTTTTGCTCCAAAAATTCGAATTGAAAATAGTGTTTACAGTCAAAATGATCCGCGTATGATTATAATTGTTGATACTTAAAGGCCCCTCATGAGGAGTGGTTCAAGAAATTATTTCGGGATTACTGTGGAGTAGGATAGAGTACCAAAACAGTTTTTTTACATGGAGGGAATATTCAGTGCCTCACGCAGATAATGACCTGAGAGGAGTTTAGTTGTGGTTATTTGCATGGGTTTTTCTATTGTATATTATATATAGAGGGGGGGTTTGTTTGGTTTTGGGTTTTTTAGGGTGTTTGAAAATCCTGTGGGGGGTGCACAGGGGGCACCCAGATACCCCACTAGGTTACAACCTGGTGCTTTCTTACAAGCTAATGACAGTGTACGGGTAAATTATTGACCGAGATATTATGCACATTAAAATGTGTTTATATCCCCGAGTACCCTAAATCTTGAAAATTTAGGGGGGGGGGGCCCGTAGCGCTTTCCACGCACCCCTTTAAATCCGCAGTGTATCGTGCTCGGGCTGCGCTGTTCTCCTCTCTCCTCTTTATCCCTCCATTCACTGATCTCCGCCCTCTGTCCTCTTCATTCTCTCTCGTCGTCTCGTGTCCGTTCTCCTCTCTCCCTTATCGTCCTTAGTGTTATAAATTCAAAGATATTCAAGAGAAACCATCTTCGCGGTCTCTCACACCTGAAAGTTTCAACACATGTCCTTCTTTAGACTGACCACACTAATACTAGTGAAGATTACTTCTTTAGGCCAAACCCATTTTTTAATAAGTCTTATAGAAGTCATTGTTCTTTTACTTGAACACACAAGGTTATATCATCAATTGGATCTCTGTTGTTGGATGCAATTTGTGTTGTTGTAGCTAATCGATAATTGGCCTTCAGTAAGATCTAGAGGCATCTCATTTTCTTCTATTAGGTCATTCATGGCGTGGCAATGCGGAAAAAACACACAAGAGGGACAGCTATGTGACTTCTAGCTGTATTACCACCTCTAATTTTAAAACAAAAAGATATCCCACGTTAAGTTTAAGCATGTGAAGTTTATTTATTTTTTTTTTCTTTCATTTCCAATATTTCTATCTTTTCAACCTTCACATTTCATCACACAAACATGTCAATTAACATCAATAATGATAAAAATCCTGTATACACCACATATACTTGGAAATGCCTACCTACATTAATATCATCTTCTCATGAATTCTTGTCTATTTGGCTTTAATTCAGTTATAGAAGAGAGAGAAAAGAAGAGGAGATGTTAAAATCTTTAGGGGGTTTTGATAAACCCTGATTTATTATGTATTATTTCTTTTAAGGAGGGGGGAGAGAAAGGGGGGTAGGTAGAGAGTAAAGTCAGCATGGGGAGATAGAACAAGCCGGATCAGAGGCCGCTTAACATGCACTTTGAATAATGGGGCCGGCGCACTGGAACATGGGTCATGTAGCACATAAGATAACATGTAAATAAAGGACAATAGAATAATAAAGAGTATTCATGTACATTTGAATCACAACACAGTCCACTCTTATGATATTTAATCATGCCACAGTTTTTGTCTTAATATTATGTATAAGTTTACCTATTTGTTTTACACACTCAGTAAAATACTTAATGTTTATCCACAACTCTTAAAATAATCTATCATGATCTGTCTCCACAATAATTGTTTATTAAGAACACGCATTATGTATATCTTACGTGTTTAGGTTGATCTTTGCTCATTTACCTTGAAAGAAAAATATTAATAAATGGCTTTGATTATCCAATAGTTCATAGTGAATGTAAGATCGTTGATTTTGATACTTTATAGACACATTCTATTGTTTTGCTTAAAGCTTACAATAATATTGTTGTTTTAACCGTTCACAGTATCGATATGGGATAATTCTAATTATATTTATTTGAGAAAGCCCAATACTCTTCAATCATCATGCGCTCAATTATTTTGGTTTCTTCTATGCTCAAAAACACTGATGATTACCAATCCAAATAGATGTTCAACTCTTTGATTACCACATTTTCATTAACTGGCAGAATGTGATCATGGACTGGGGGCTCTCGAGTTTAATTCTATAATATAATGATTTAAGAATAGATATAGAATTTGATGTTTGTGAAAACAACTGATTGACTCTAATGTAACGGAGGGAGTCAAATTTGGTAGCATCCGAGTGCACACGTTATTTGGCATTCTTGGTGATTGACTTTGGAACAAGAGGAATGTTAACTCCAAAACATACATAATGTTTACACCGCCATTCTTACTAGAGGGTGATGAGATCCGATATTCCGGTTCAATGCCATTTTGCTAGACTCAACTGAGACCTAATAGTATCTTACTTTCTATTCTTGTATCTATAATAAGAACAATAACAATTTAATTATATCTATCATGTGCCTATCTCACATATCCAATTGCTTATCACATTTACTCATAGTACTGGGTGAAGTGTAATCTTGATAATAGTGATTACTCATTACTTAATACGCATAAAAACTACACATCATGTCAGTTTATTCGATACTAGTCGATAAAACGACCAGTTTTCAACTGAGCCCCGTTTTAAAAACCAGAAATAATTTTCAAACAAATTTGTTTTAACATTGCAGTTTATGAAAAGCTGTTGAATGGCTTAAAAAATTTCTTATCAAAATCAAACAAATCACTTTGAAAAAGAACCCAGCATTAAAAATAACATCTTTTATTTGGGTTGCTTTCTCCGAATACATCTACTAGATTTAGACTATCTATTAAACTTCCACAATTCGTTTCCTGGGCTTTGGATTAGTTTATGTATTTTTAAAATAATTCATATTCTCCAGGGACTCGGTCATTTGGTTCTAATCGAGTTCGTATTCCAAGCCTAAGGTTAGATTAAAGTCACCACCCATTACCTCATGTATTGATAAGATTTTTGGAATGTTTGCTGCAATGAAAATCTTCAATCTTATGCAAATATGGTTTCAGATAAATTAGGTTGCGGTATTGTATCTGTATTTGACCATAAATATTTACAGCAAGAGGGAAATATTTAAGCTCTTCGCAACTAGAAAAGTTCACGTGATGTTGTCGTAGGGAGTGTAGTAGATCCACTGGTCGATCGTTTCAAACTGTTAATTGTAGCTTCAATTCACAAGTTGTTATTAAAAGGATGCTGGGACAGGGAGGGCCTGAGCGGAGGAGTTGGCTGTGGAAGTGTCACACGTAAAAATGTGCCCGATAAAAAGATGCGACGATCTATAGTGTGAAGGTGTGTTATTTATAAAAAAAAAAAAAATCATGTCTCTACACGCAAACATTTAAAGAGTGAAATGCTGTGTGGTAATGGAAGAAAAGCGTAAACGAGGATGTAAATGCTAGAAAAGTTTGTGAGGCTTTAAAGGTATTTAAAAAGCATCGCTTCTCTTGTTTGGTTTATCTCCAGAGAGCCGACTGAGCCCACGCTTCTCCAGCGAGAAGGCGTTCGGGGATGTTTTATATTTTATTATTAATGGATGTTATATTTTACAGAGGGTTGAGAGTCGTCCTAGCCATCACTATAAATATAGGATAATATATTATAAATTGTATCTGTTAGAATGTGGTTCTAGAAGATTGAGTGGAGATCGTCATGGAGAGGAGTTGGTGAGCTAAGCCACCATAGCCCAAGTCTATAATCCAGTCACACTTATATCAGCAGATTCTTTATAGTCTTTTTTCCTAAGCAGTGTGAAGCTTTGGGTTCCGCTCTTGTTGAGAGTTAGCTATCTGAATTTGATAAGTTTACATGACTCACACTCACTTACGCATGAGAGTTTGCTATGCTTTTAGCTGTGCAATACTCCTGTTGTGATTATTAATACTTCATGCTGTTAAGTACCAAAACTGTTACGTACTGAAAAACTCTGAAATTATAAATATTAGAGATTGAAGGAAATAGTTATAGACTTGTAAATAGTTATCATTACTTGAGAACGAGGGGTCTAACGATGTAAATTGAGAGTCCCACATTGCATTTGATGACCATCACACCTTCCGACACTCCGCGCTCAATACCTACAAGTACATAAGCCCTCATCCTATATATAAACTTTATATTCAAAGTAACGATTCTTAATATTTAATCAACTAATCGGTCAAGTAGTGACTCAATCTGTTAATTACATCTCTATTTTTAGCTCTAATATGATGAGATAAATTAATCAGAGTTTATATAAGAGCTCTTTTTCCGCTCACCACGCAGCAATAATGTCGAAATCAGTAAATGGGGTTGTTTTGTAAGCCGAGAAGTCTTATTGCTACGTAATATACGAAGATAGATAGCAAGGCTCGAAATTATTGATTTCTATCAGCTTGATACTAGAATCAACAGAGCAGTATGTCGAGATAAGATTTCTATCTTGCTAAGATATAAAGAATGTGTGTGAGAAGTAGTTCTCCCTGACTCGATTCGAGTGAAGAGTACAAAAATAGAAGCAACTAGCACGAGTGCAATATAACATGTAATCAGTATGAGCGTCATCGGGAGATTCCCTAACTAGGTCTTTTCTATGACATCATACATGTGTCGCGCAATAAGAATAACGAAAGATATTGTAGTGAGGAACAGCTAACATAGAGGTTTATCAATACAGCTCAATTCTAAAAACGTACAAGTTGCATGACATACTCACGACTGGTATGGCTTTGTAGACGTTAGAAATTCAGAGGTGGGGGTTTATAACGTATATGATGAAATTCTTTACACAATGTGATGAGTTACTAGAGATAGGTATTATATTTTCATTTTTTTTGTCTCTCTCACTTTTTGTTGTAGAGCGGAACAGAATTAACCTGAGTTTGGAGTCTAATTATTTTTGAGTTCAATCACACAATGTATTCTAGACCTATCTAAAATAAACTATTGTATGTGAGAGGAATGCGTACGATCTATGTAAAAGTGTATAAACCATCACTCGTGCGCGCGTAGTGCAAGTTCGTCACGATATTGATAAAAAAAATCTGTGATTTGCGTAGAATTTTAGAAGATGTCTTTAGTATT
This sequence comes from Ostrea lurida, assembly GCA_903981925.1. Taxonomy (NCBI): domain Eukaryota; kingdom Metazoa; phylum Mollusca; class Bivalvia; order Ostreida; family Ostreidae; genus Ostrea; species Ostrea lurida. Next base: position 19,767 of record CAJDSM010054772.1, on the reverse strand, counting down.
AGATACTGTTTTACTGAGCATCCAACAGTACTACCAAAGTTTCTCGCATCCTTCACAGCTGTGCAACAAATTGTTCGTGCAGGATCTAGAGACGTAAGATCACGGAGGTCATAGGTATAACATTTCTGACGTAGGTTATTGATATTGCCAACACAAAAGTGAAGCATAACGACCAATACAACTGTCTATAAACGAGTGCGCTGCACGATCGATAGAGATCGTATAGACAGAGTGATGCGCGCAAGAGCGCATACCGAGCACCTCGGGATCAGTACCTAGGTTCTGGAAGTGGTTGTGTTATTTAGTCACGTTGCATAAGAGTAGCTGGATGCTATTCAAAGAGTAACTATGTACCTGAAGCTATTTTTATATAACGTAAAAATAAACTTATATGATGATTTTCAATAGCCAAGTAATCATAAATATTTCACTATCTCTCAGGAGTCCTGACTGCATAGGATTAGAATAGCGTGTTAAATCTCAACAAAGAACATTTTTTTTTTTTAGTTTTGTTCTCTGTCCCATACACAGCAAATTTTTATTTTGAAAAGAGTCGAGATGTCTATCTATATTACATGAGTCATTTTAGGAGTCTGCTAAACTCATGGAAAATTCCCTCATTGTATATGGGAACTGTGTGTGGTTCACGTATTTAATTTAACGGAGAGAATTCTAGTGGATAAATATGAGTGTGTTTACTTAGTTGCACATTTAGCAGTACAAGTTTAATTCTATAGGTGTAACGTTCCTTACAAGGGGCTATAGAAGGAACAGTTGATCGTGAATTAGGGACAATTATGTCACGTTTAGTTAGAAAATATGTCTTAATGACATTAGGGTTTCCCTCTCTTAAAATAAAAGTGCGAGAGAGTTTTCTCAAACAAAATCTTCCATATTAACTGACTTTCGCTATATGATAGCAAACATGTCGAAGATGTGGATTTCTATATCAACCTACACTAAAATTAATTTCACTAGTTCTTAATGCGAACGAACAGATAAAATGCTCAGCTATGTAAAATTAGGTATTATTTAATACTAGATAACAAACACAAAAAGCACCTGTTGCGGTGTATATTTTTATGTATATATCTCCTTTATATAATGTTAAGAATAACTGCTCACAAGAAAAACTGAGACAGGATCTGACTGAGTTAATCTTGTAATCCAATTAATTTTTCCCTCACGATTCAAATCCATATTAAGCAAGTGTACCGCCATTTGTTGCCGGATAGTGTTGTATGTAGAATCTTCCAGTATAAGCATCTGAGTCATGAAACAATATATATAACATTGACACATCTAATAATTAACAAATGCAAATATATCAAACACCAAAATACAGTGAGAGAATTTATATTTAGAATTTTTCATTTATTTTCTATGTAGGCTATTCAGTAAAACTATGATAGCCACCTTATCTATCCTTCATTTTATCAGTCCAGTATGCAGATCGAGAGTTATTGTGTATGAAGATATTTTCTCGCGAGAGTATATCTAATATGCACTTACGATTAGAAGGGCTGTAGTTATAGGGGGGTAGGGGTAATCGAAGGTGTCTTGAAACTTAAATAACTTGAGGTGCCAGGACGTACCAGATCTAGCGTGTTACAATTTTTTCAACGGAGAGATCAGATCCAATTATAACGTGTAATCTTTGACTAATATCTTAATACTTCAGACATCTGTGTAAACTCAGTATGTTAACTGCAAAAGCATTTCATTGCAGACATAGAGCCCAGAGATAATACTATGAGAATTGACTTACAAATAATAACACTGAAGAGTACAACACTAGGCGTATTGTACATAGTATCACTATCTCTTTACACCCAGAGTTACACAATCTATACATTGCTTGAAACTTAAAAATAGACAACTTGTGGTTACATATTGTTTCACGTATTTCATGACCATAAGTTACTATTCATCCAAGTCTTTTTGTGATTGGCTATATCAAAATGATAATAACACCGTACTTAACTAGTAGACATATAGATCCTTGAGTGGCAATAATAATTAGGTGGCACAGTTAGTTAATAAACGGGTTTCATAAATTCACACGCACATTAACAAATTGAGTGTTCCAACTATGTTGCATAAAGAACCTCCAGAGATCATATTGAGGAAAACACTAAAGGTTTTTGAACCTAGGTAGAAACACTAAAACGAACCATCATGTTAGTGTATCTTGACTTACTTTTGAAAAACCTTGAAATATTTGTCCAATGAACTCGAGTAGTTATATAAGGTTTGCGAGACCACATACTGTTAGCAACACGACCGGGTACAGTTCAGCAAAGAATTCAGAAAGTGTTCATTGGTATTCAGGCATCCCATAGGGTCGGTACGGAGTGTATGACTGCAATCATGCGATATCTCTCTCAGTCAGACTTGGGGCTAAATAGTACAGTTTTTGAGGTCTGTAAAATAAGTCTCTTAAAATAATACTACTGCAACTTGAGCATTATCACCTTTAGGGCCTTATTCGTAAACAACATCCTATTAATGTCATAATTTATTAACTACCTCTAATCATATGCATGAGTCTCCTTATAACTTCTATAAATTCTTAGGATCATATTGTCACGTAAGCTCTGAAAATGTTCTTAGTATAATGGTATTACACAATATGCTCAGTTTTCTCACACCCAAAGGGTATGAAGATCATCAAGCTACATATTATAATTAAAATTGGGAGCAGTCAGAAATTGCGATAAATTAGCTCTCGAATTTATTCTTGGGTAGAGGTAGAATAGGAGCTCGAAATTCGGATCCTGGTATAATCGGCACTCCTTAAAACAGCCATTAACAAGACATCATTGTGATCAATATAGTGTGCGATCTGAGTCAGAACATTAATAGTCAGGCGAGAAAATCGAGATTGAGTCTTTTTATAAGAAACCATTCAGAGATTTTACGATCTCACTGTAGCACTGCCAATACATATATGGAACTATTCTGTCGATATTGGGTAACCGTTTGAAATGTCCCTCGTTTTAATTGGACACAGGTTTTTTATAAGAGATAAGTATGTCCTTCATAACGTCACACACATTAAATGCTATATAGTACCTTCTCATTTGCGTATGTCGAGACATGTTCCTTAAAAGCTGCTTATGAGTGGAGAATATATTAAAGACAGTACAACATGTCGGCTCGATTGGAGATAGTAAGCATGGTGTTACTCTTTATGTTGTTGTTATTCAACAAATACAACATTCGTTGTATTAATTATCTAACCACAGAGAGATGAACATTAGTCATAACAGGATGATAGTGCATAGACACGTATTGCAAAGTTAAAGTCATCAAAACTATCGTATCTGTATTTATCCGAGAATTAATAATATCACCATAAATTATCGGTTAGAGTTTTGTCTTGATAAAGGGCGATCGATGACCATCGTATGAGTTCTAATGGTATAAGCTAAAGATATTATTATATTTTAGCTAATTCAATAATTATTGAAAGTGTGCGTATGCAAAATGATGACTTAATTTATTGTAGATATCTTTTTGAAGTGGGTTCCCTTGTATATCGAGCATATCAATATATCGGTGAGTATTCACTCAAATGGACATAGATCCCTAGTTGAATATGAGATGACTCGAGTTACATGAGGATATATGACATAAACATATCCAAGCACTTTTACTAATATACCGCTCGGACTATCAGTTGTTGAATTATGTTGAAAAAGCGTGATCAGTCGCGAGTGTCTAGTTATGTTAATCTTTTTGTCTTATTTATTTTGAAGATATTGCTCAGTATAAATTTAGCCGTTAAAAGCTTATATCTATTGTCATGTCATAATTTACTGCAAAGTACATCAATCTGAAACAAATTAATAGCTCAGTCTGCCTTCAGTCTATTATGAAATACTCTAATCAACAAATTTTGTTTTTTGATCTAACATGTGTATTCCATTCTAGAGATCAGATCTTTAAGGCGGATAAACGAGAAACACAAAGCATAAGACTCTTGTATTGACTACAGTCGCTGCCATATAAAAAACCAGGAGCAATCACCTTCACTCTACGGATTGGTTTGGAAGGGAAGCGTATTTTAATCCCACGCTACTGGTCTTCGTTTGCTCATAACAAAAGAATCGCTCGAGAACAAGTATATCTTGCACTTGTAAATTCAAATCCAAAAATGACATAATAATAAATATCTTCTCATATGAAGTACATATTGCATATACGCAAGCATCGGAGACTTCGTGAGATTAATGAAACATTTCTACCTACTAACACATGTTAAAAATGAGAGAGTTCACTACTAAATTTTTAGCGTCTCGGACAAACGTGTCACCATTGTCCTTCAGAGTTGTTAAATCTTTGTCGCTACACCTTCAATTAAGGTATGTTTTATTGCACAATCTGCGGTCTGCGGTTTTTTGAGAATGTTTCTCATCTGTAATTCCCAAATATGTTAAATTACATTTCTGCTACTTATCACTCGATCCAATACCGAACCTAGAAAGCTTACATTCGAATATGTGAACCAGGCGTCAGAGGATGTGTCTTCGTTCCAGTAACATCGATTTAAAAAGCTTAATTATATATATATTTCTTTCTGATTCAGTTAGCGTATGAGTCATTTTATAACAAAGTCCTCTGAGTTAAAAGAATTTATATTACCTTTAATCCGTGGAAGGCATATCCAGTGTGCTGGATAACTAAAGAGGCCATGGGACGAACTATAGATACCAATTACGCTCTTTAGAGAGATGCAGCCTACATTTATATCATTTTATTCGAGTAAAATTCTCGTGATTGTTAGGTTTATTCCAAAAGCTCTTTAGATTTTTAAGAAAATACTCTTGTACACTAGTACATTGTAAGTAGTTGTGATCATCCTTAAATTGATCATTTGCTAGCGGAATATGTGTCAGTGTTGAATAAACAAAGCTATTCTTTCTAGAATGGATTCATAGGATTTAATCGCTGGTTAGCTTATAGTATGCAGTCACAAGTAAAGACATAAGGTAGGTGCCCTAATTGGTAGTACAGGCATAATTAAACTGGAAGCCAAGCGATGTATTTTTGTTGTTGAAAGGGTTTTATGCAATATTGCGATCCGATATTAAGTGGTACTATGAGCGTAGATATTTCAAATATTGATCCTAGATTTCTTATCAAGGATTCATTTGAACAGTTATTCTGATTTAAAACATACAGACAAATAGAAGTGATTATTGAAGACTATTGCATATCTTTTGTGATATTGAGCTTTAGATGTGTAAAGAGTGATATCCACTAGATGTTGAAGTGTAACAATCCTAGTATGTTCTAACATTATGTAAAATGAGCAATTATAACAACATGCTTAAAACAATGTGATTTTACAAACAAGACTGTTACTCAGAGAATTGATGGTGTCTTTGGAATCTTTGTATCCTTGTATGACGAGGCGGTGAATATGCGTGAGCGATTGTGAGATATGTTTGCGTGATGGTATCAGACGCAATGAGCGTGATAGATTATGAGTTGCAAGGGACTCGATTGTGAATACCTTGTCAGTCGATTGATTGGGGTTTGTAGAGACGAGCGTGTGTAGTGAAAGGACTGGTCTCGTGACAGTTTTTGCACATTGTTTGGTGTAGACTTTAGGTCGGTGATATGCGTTGAGCGTTTTTGGAATTGATTTGTTTGAAAATAGTACAGGTCGGTGCAATAGTGGGAGCTCACTTTTGTCGAATTGTTTGATTTCATTGTAGACTGGCAGGTGATATGGTGAAGCATGTATTGAATCCTAGTATTGTTTGTAGACTGGCGATGATGTATCGGAGTAGGCATTTGAATTGTTTGTTTTATGATCAGGCGGCGCATGATATCGCGTGAGGTCGAAAGCATTTTCGAATCTTTCTTGTGTGATCAGAGGGACGTGGACGGAGTGATATGGTGAGGCGTTGATTGACATATGATAGTTAGTATTGATGAGCACTGCGGTGAATATGGTGAGCGATTTGATAATTGTATAGTTATTGTACGAGTCACGAGCGGTGTATATGGTGGAGCGTTAGCTATGAAATTGTTTGCTTAGAGTAGAGTAAGATGCTACTAGGCGGTGATATGGTGAGCGTTTGAAATTGTTTGTTTGTAGACGGCCGGCCTGCCTGGTGAGCACTTTTGGAATTGTTAGATGTAAAATATGTAAAGACCGGCCGGATAGATATGCGTATGGAAGACGGCAGTTCTTGTAATTGTTCTTGTCAAAACGTTGTAGCACTCGAGGAGCCGGTGATAACTGGTGAGCAGTTTTGAATTGTTTGTTTTGTAGACTGGCGGTGATATGGTGCGTCATCCTTTTGAATTGTTTGTTTGTAGACTGGCGGTGATACTGGCTCCGCAATGCGACTTGATGAAGGTTATGTGTTGTCATTGATAGAGTCCCGACCGGCGTGGATCGATATGTGTTGAGACATGTTTTGCATATTGTTGTGTATCATTGTAGAAGGCAGATGATATGGTCGAGAGATTCAATCATATCAGTAGTGAGAATTGTAGATTTGTATTTCAAAGTTGTCATAAGAATCCATTGTCCTTTGTGGCGGTGATTTAGGTAGAGAAGTTGAGTCAGATCTGCAAATTTGAGTTTGTTTGTCTGAATTTGTCTTTTAAAATGACTCAAGGAGTTTACTCGGTGATCAACATATCGGTGGAGAATCATTTTGAAATTCGTTTTACTACGGTATTGTCTAGACTGACAGTAGGACATTAATGGTCGAGCGACTTAAATGAGATTGTGAGATTTATATTTTGTCATGTACTGGCAGTCATAAGAACCATTCAAGGTGAAAACCTGTTCTTTGGCTGTTTTTAAAAAATTTGAGAATTGATAAATTAGTTATTGTACCTGAGCAAGAATGGCAGTCAGGAGATAATTGGCTCGAGTTCTGTAATTTAGAATTGTTACCGCTAAATATTTGTAGACTGGCGGTGAATATGGCTCGAGTTTATTGGACTTACCGTATAGATATTTTGGAGTATTGTAAAATTCGTAGACTGGTCAGTGAATCATGGTCGATGTCAGCGATTTTAGAGAATTATGTTTGTTTAGTAGGAATCTGAGGTCGAGATAGGACTATGGTTGAGCGTTTTGACATGGTTTTGTGTTGTACCGATTCCGAGTAAGTAGTGCATGCGCGGTTAGCATATGGTGAGCGATTTGAATTGTTATGTCTTCATAAGACGCTGCGTTGATCTTATAGGCTGATGTGACCTACAGTACCTACTTGAGAAGCTATGATATTGAGTTTGTAGACAGCATCCGGTGATATGGTGAGTCGATTTCTTGAGAAGTTATGATGGTCGTTGTTGTGAGACCTCGCAAGTGATCAATGGTACAGCTGATGCTGCACATTTGAATTGTTTGATATGTGTGTAGTCCTGCGCGGTGATATGTGTCAGCAAAATTTGCGTAATTGTTGTGATTTGTTCTGTATGAAATGGTAGGTATGGGAGCCGTGGTGAGATAACAGTAGTCTTTGTAATTGTGGTAGTTTAATAGACCCCTGGCGGTGGATAGTGAGCGAATTTTGATATATGTCATTTATCGACTGAAGATTGTAATGACTGTGCGGTGATATGGTGAGCAAATTTTCGAGAAATTGATTAATGTTGTTGTACCCCAGGCGGGGTGTGCAATTCAAGTAGACCAGTATTGATGTAATTTGCGTTTGTATTGGGTAGAACTTCGGCGTGCCGAACATCTATTAGAGCAGATACTAACTGAATTGTTTGTATTTGTAGCTACCCTGAGCGCGGGTTGATAATTGAGGAATGAGTTATTCTGATATTGAGACTCTCTGTTTTTGTTTCGTAGAAGCAATTGAGTAGGGCGGTTGATTGGTGGAGATAAGTTGCTGTTTTTGAGAAATTCTTTCTGCTTGTAACTTGTTGTTGCTATCACACAAACAAGTATCGGCCGTGATATTGTGCGCCTGTTTTTGCAATCGTATGTGTGTTTGTTACGGAGTGGCGGTGATATGGTAGAAGCGACATAGAACAAAGCGGACTCCTACTATTTGTGGGAATATAGCAAGAAGGCCAGGCAGAAACGCTGGGACACTTCTGACATATGTCCGCTATGGCAGTATATACAAAAGATACCTAAACTACGAGATAGGGGCACTCGATATTAGAAGCATGCCTAGGGGTATTGCTTATACGTATAATGTGTAATTATTATTGCTACGTTTCACCTTTTTGGGGATAGACCGAATATGCAGAATCTAGGCATGGTCTCTCTGTATTGGTCACAGACAGAATCACATAATCACAGCCATATGCCGGTCTCCGACGCTAAGTTGGCCTATGGGCAACGAAGCGCATATCCAATAATACTGGCATCTGCCCCGTGCTAACCCAAGATGCTATCTAATTATGACATGTGCACAAAGATGGATAATATTTAATCTATTCACTATTGCAATGACAGGATTCTGAAGCAGCAAGATATTTGTATCTAACCAAGTAGAATAATGTCTTGCGTAAGAGAGTCAACTCATGTTACCGGGAATAGCTAAATCTATAATTACAGAGCACTAACGACAGATTCTGATAATTATGCCGAGATGTTCCTTACACAACCTGTCTAACATAATCCATAGGATTCATGCAATAGCTGATAGTAGGTTAGATACATCGCCCTCGGAATTCTAACAAAGTTCACCACATATAAATCCAGCCTACATTGGTTCACACCTTTGAACGCCTTGGCTGAATATGCTTATACAAATTTAGTTCACTTTGATAACGATATCCCGAAGACATGCTCGAGTATTAGCAATGGTAAATAATGTACCTCTATATAATAATACACGCAATGCAAGCTGATGACAATATACTGGTTAATACTGCTTCATATTGTATGTGACTTGATTATTTTGTACGTTAAATACATTGACGTAGCAATCTCCTTAATAAGGTGGAGCGAACGTGACAACTAAATTGACTCATGTAGATACGTTGATGGATCTTCTACAATATCAGATTAGTTGAGATCCACACTCATGTCGAACGAGTCATTCGCGTCTAGATTCTAAATTGGCCATTCTGTAAAATGTAATACCTGACTATCACGCTTATGCCAGGGGCTTGGTTAATATGCTAGATTTCGATACCATTCCTGGTACCCAGTTGATTCGGATAACCGACAAGAGCAATCAGCGTGCACTATTCAGCTGTGCATAAAAAGTAGTCGTATACTTTTTTGTTAAAAGCGAGGTCAATGCTCTCAGAACAAACATAGACAAAAGTGTGGTAGTTTATGGAGTACTTTTTTGTGTGAGAGTTGTAAAAAAAAAATAAATTTCAAGCTTTAATCGGTGTTATTTTTTGAGAGTGCCCCTGCCGATAAAAAGTGGCGGGGCATATAAGTGTTACCAACTATAGCATATGTAAAGCACGTCTGTTCCATTCCTTCCGTTCATCATTTGGTTTCCGTTCATTATCGTCTGCGCAACGGTTTGCACTACATGCTACAAAAAGTTGATTTTCTCAATTTGTACCAGTATATTGGATATGTCACAGGAATATATGCAGGTCAAAGTTTGAAGTTGAGTGCAATGGTCCGTAGAGTTGTGATGATTTTGACAGAGTTAGCCTCTTGAAATTGTAAAAATCAAATTTTTCGTTTCTGTTCATCTATCTCGTGCAACGGTTGATCACATTCAAGCTCGAGTTCGGTATAGTGGATACTCACAAAGAATATCAGGTCAAGTTCGAATGTTGGTCATGGTCCAATGATTTTTGAACAGAGTTGCCCTGCTTGAACTTAGAAAAATATCAGATAATTTTTCGTTTCTGTTCTCCTCAATGCAATGGTTGCACACCATTCACCAATGTGATATTATGGATACGGACCACAATTTCATTCGCTATTTAGAATAAGCTTTCAATTATCACCCTTACGCTAATTTTCTACATTAGACTTCACTGTAGGTGGGCATTCGTGGTGGTACGCTGACACATCTAGTTTTTTTTTTAGTTTACAATTAAGTTTCTTTTGTGGACATTGCAAGATCCGGGCTGTGCATTTTACATGTAAACAATTGTTGCTTAGGTGTAATCATTCGTTTTTTTAAATTGTTCACTGCCCCTACATAATCTAATCATAGAACACTATAACCGTGTTTAGAAAATGGGAAATATTACGCTTTGGGTTTATTTCTTGTATTACGTGTTATATTAATGATTGGCAAGCTGCAGGGTTATAAACGAAATCTCGTATTAAAGTCATAACATTTAATCGCAAATTCCTCAATAACGGTCGTATAATGACCTTGTGTTGGCGATTACAAATATCCTGTCATGACATATTGTTGACTGATTTTGTTTCAATAAACACTTTTGTAGATCTAGCTGTCAAATATTTCGTCTAAACTTAAACTAGAATTTGACAATCTTGGGACGGGCGGGTAGTAATATTCCACGTATTATATTAACTTTATTCGCTAGGGCTTCAAGGCGGGTGTGACACTCGAGTTCAGCAGAGGAGTGATGGCTTATCTCATCCATACGTGGTATTCTGATACCTGAGCCTTGCGGCTATTTTATTGTCGGATGCCAAAGTTTTCTTGAATGTTGAGCTCCCATTGGTGACACTATACATACTTAGTGAAATAATCCGAGACTTTTGCGTATGAAACATGATATGTTACAGTTTGCTCTTTGAATAATCACAGTCTTTTTTTGTACAAGTCATATAATGAATTATGTAAGTTGAGGAGGACATATGTGCAGATGAATTATAATAAAATCAGTTTTATATTTCCCACACGAATCATTATTCCTTTAAGAATGAGCACAATGTTGTAACGTATCGCACTTTTTTTGTAATAGTAGATTTACCGTTTTACCTAAAAAAATCCCAACCTTGTTTGATATATTTGTTAAATCTGAACATTGTACCTCATAAGTGTAGTAAAGTTTCTAGGGAATAATGACTTCAAGTTCCAAACTGTTGTATAAATAGTGTAACTTGCAGGGAGGTAAAAGTTAAATGTTGTTCTCCTCATGTTGTCTCTTCATTTATGTATTAAATTGTTGGATTTCTTATATTTACGTTTTATGAATTAAAACATGGTTTACATGTCTGGATTAGCAATTTCATATATATTGGATTTTTCAACACGAACCGGCTCCCATCAGGAAAATGGATTTGGCTTCACTACCCGACAGTCTAGATTTTGGTTTCCTCAGGATTGTCATTAGAAAGAGATGTATCCAGAATGGAGACGATTTGATATTTCTAATGTCTGATAACTAATACTTCCTTCAGCTACTGACCACCTAATAGTATAGAGATTAAGAATCAGAATATATCAGAGAGAAACATCACCAGCAGAATATCACCACACAAACACCTTCACATCTTATCGCGATAAGGTCATTTATTCACATTATTTTGTGTGGAAATCCTCCCTATACATGCTCAGAGGACCATTTTAGCAAGTGGGAGATTTTGCATTATAGTTCATGTGGGAAGTCTCTAAAAAACATATAACAATATTATTAAAATATAAAATTCAAAAAATAGGATTTTGGATATAAATTTTGTTTATACTATCTATTGAAATGTATACAATTGCGTTAAGATACCTAAGGTAATTTCTTAATTTGGTCATAGCATATTATCAATAATATCTACTGGTCTTGATATTGTGAAAGAACACAACCAAGACGCATCCACGGTATTGAAGAATATTTATGGCCGTGAGTTAGCATTTACAAAATAGAAATATATAACTGACGTACAACCAGCGGATTAGACTGATACACACCTAAGTCCAAATCTCTCTTTTAGTATTATGTTAACGAACGTTGAGATGCTTGATCTCTCTGTATGCTTGCAGTACAGAGATGCTCATAAAAAATGAGAATAATATGGACAATAGCACTTGTGTAGTATGACAGAGAAAGGCAATGATAACATACTAACAACTGACTCATGACAATTATAATAAGAATCATATATTTTGGATGTGACAAACGGTATCTCTCATCTAATTTTTTTTCTATAGAAAATTTCATTACAAACATTTACATAGCAATATTTACATCAATTATGTTTTATTATCAGTGTTTGCCTATTCCAGTCGTAACCTTCTAAGACTGAATTTTTACTGGCAATATATAAGACTACTAGTATAAACTGCACTGTACGATCACACCCCCATTCTTAATATTAAAACGATCATTTTAACCCAGACAGAAAGCCCATTAAAAATACCACACTCACAGTCACTGATCACCTAAAGTATTCGCAATTACAATGCTGTTTGATGACATTGCACTCGGTTCTTTTTTGATACCTGGAGAGCCTCTCCGTGTGCACATGTAATACTCGATTGTGAAGACTGGGTACCACAAAAATGTATACGATCCTTATTATGGTAGACAAATCAGTTGAAAAAGTCTTAATAGTTCTCAACACTCATTTCTTAATCCTACTGCAGCAGGACCTTTCCTGGGTGTATTTTACTTGGACATTAAATTTACACATTTGGTAAATTTCGTACTTGTACTCCCGCACTCTTTCAAACGATGACTTTCCAAAGACCTCCAGAACTGGTAATACCAGGGGTTTTCATCGAGCGTTTGCCCAACTTCTGATTGTATTTCATATAGGTATTTATGAGATGATTATGTTCGTTATCTTATTCACTTTTTTTTTTGTTGCAATATCCAGTAAATTTTTACCATCACCTTATCTATTGCTCCTACACGTGGATGACATATTGACAGCTGTTGAAACGGTCGAGAACCTGTTGGAGGGATGTGGATTCTAAAACATTCTATAATGAGATCGTTTCTTTTACGTCTAGAAAATTTGAAATCACGATTTTTTTTTTCCAAGAACGGCGAACTTCAAGAACCGCACGACTAGTGTTAAACATTTTTACGCGACCATTTCCTCTCCATAATAATAGACAGATATTTTGACATAGGCAGTATCTGTTGCTTTTTCTTCAACAAATGAAAAAAAAAAATAATATATAGTAATCACAGGTCACTTTTAAAGAACACTTGTTGTAAAACCCCACTCTGATTCTACGCACCAGTACAGTGTCATGTTGGTAATATATTGATCCTTAAAACGATGTTATGTGGTTCCTTCGTTAACATATATCTTTGTAGTCTTTGATGATCAGATAGCCTGTTGGAATTCCCATGCAACACAGAATGTGTTCTCTTAGTTACGCTTTCCTATTTTTGATCTTCTTAGAGGCTAGATTTTTTCAAAAACTTCTATATGAAGTAAGAAATCATCGAAAGCCTATTAGAGTATCTGTAAAAAAATATTGCAATAACTCTACATCTCGTATTACGCGAGAAAAGATCCTCGTAATTATTACGAGTATTATTCTCGTAATAATAAATTACTTTAACCGGAAAGATTCTCGTTATTACGAAGTAATTATCTCATAATTAGCGAGATAATATATGTGTATATACCAGTTGAGTCTACAACACATATATTATATATATTATATAATATAGGAGAGTTAGATACTCTGTAGGTGACGGGAAAGGGGAGGGAGGAATGCAGTGGGATTTAATTTTTAACTCGAAGACCCCTCATTCATATCTTATTTATTTTATCAGATTTTTAAGTCGTACGACTCAAGTATTAGAATAGGCACAAGCTTAATGATCTGTTTTTGTCTGTACTACAATGAAGCTAATCTCAGATCACATAAGGGAACAACTTAACATGTTGGAAAAAAAGTTAAAATCTGCAAGATTAATTGATATGCTTATGATGTCTTCAAAATTTTGTGTGATGATGAAATAACTTCAGGACATAACAGATACATAAAATACTTTCCTATTTTATGGGGGACTCAAGTTGAAATAATATCAAATAAATTACTCACGGTAAACAACTGCCAGGAGTCCTTGGAGATAAAAACCAAGAGAAACATGTTTTTAAATTACCGTTAAAGCTAAAATCATACATGTTTACCTTGTTTCTGTCAAGACACCACATTTTACAACACAGTGAAGAAGTTTTAATAAAATCGACAATGGGGATTAAGGCATTTTTAGTTCATACAAGTCAACCATCGGTGGTGTAGCTAATCCTTATTTAACTAACAATTGTGAATTAGAAGTACATTATAGTTTGTAAAAGATTGACAGTGGATTAGAATAGATGTGAAACCTATTGAAAGGCTTAGACTTCCTGCTGGTAAATATTTTTGGTCCAAATTACAGATACAGAAACCCACATTTTTAAAATTCAAACCTTTTTTGCAATAAGATTGAAGATTTCAATTCCATGTTCTCAGACATATATACAATATGGGGGTGATTTATAATATCTCATTTCTATAATTATGAATAAAGAGTTATATCCATACATTAAATATAAGATCCCAAAGCCAAGAGAAGAATTGTTAAGTTTTAATAGATAGTCTAAATCTAGTAGATCTGTATATTCGAGAAAGGCAAAGCCCAAAGTCAAAAAATATGGTTATTAGTTAATGCTGGGATTCTTTTTCATAAGTGATTTTGTTTTGATTTTGATAAGAAAATTTTTTTTTAAGCCTCAACAGCGTTTCATAAACTGCATGTTAATAATTATAACAATAAGTACAATTTTGTTGAAATATTCTGTGTTAAAACTCAAGAAAAAAAAAAGGGCAGTGATCGGATCGTTTTTCGAACCTCTTATTTGTGTCATATATATTAAATTCAGATCATTAAAAATGACAGAAAATATCTATATTTGCTTCACAAGTATTGAAACTTGACGACGAAGAAGAAATGAAGTTTAGTTTTTAGTTTGCCGTTGACATTTATGTTGAATGTTCAGTTAATTAAATCATATCCAACTATATAATTAAATCCATGTGTCATATTCATAATTATCATCACATGACTTCAGCGATTAAGTAAGTAGTAAGTAAGTAAATTGTTTATTATAGTGACATGTGTCATATTCATAATTACAACATAATATACACATATAATAAGCCTTTAAAATATAAACACCCGGCCCATCGGACCTATATGTCACTTTTAACAGTATTGCAATAAGATAAAATAAAATAGACTGGTATATTATTTGTTTACTCATTAGAGTACTTGGTATATAACGGGGAGTGTGAAATTAAACTATTATAAGTTTGGTTTTTTTTCATATATATTACATAGAAAAATTTTGGACCCCTTCCCTGAAAGAGCATTATTNGCAATAAGATAAAATAAAATAGACTGGTATATTATTTGTTTACTCATTAGAGTACTTCGTATATAACGAGGAGTGTGAAATTAAACTATTATAAGTTTTTGTTTTTTTTTCATATATTACATAGAAAAGTTTTGGACCCCTTCCCTGAAAGAGCATTATTCAATTTCTACAGAATATGGTATTTTATTTCAGTTGAAATTTTTTAAATGATTTTTTGCTCCAAAAATTCAATTGAAAAGTAGTGTTTACAGTCAAAATGATCAACGTATAAATTAACAAGCATGTGGTAAATTTTCGGGATATGGAATGTATAAAAACGTTTTTTCGTATTTCTCAGTCTGTATATGAAAATTTTTTTTAGGTGTTTGCAAATCCTTTAGTGTTATAAATAAAGACAAAAAGAGAAAATCATTGCTTACCCATGAAGTTCAAAAATGTCCTTCTCTTGACTGACCACACATACTAGTGAAAATTACTTTTAGGCAAACCATTTTTTAAAAAGCTTATAGAAGTCATTGTCTTTTACTTGTACAAACAAAGGATATATCATCAATTGGATATGTTGTTGGAAGAATTTGTGTTGTTTCAGCTATCCGATAATTGGCTTCAGTAAGATCTAGAGGGATCATTTTATAATTAGGATCATGCAGTGACAGGGAAAAACACACAATTGAACAGTGACGCCTAGCTTAATTACCACCTCAGTTTAAAAAAAAGACCACGTTAAGTTAAGCATGGAAGTTTATTTATCATCATCACAAAATTGTGAGAATCATAAGCATATCAATAATCGCAGATTTAACTTTTTTTCCAACATAAGTTAATTCCCTCTTGTGGATTAGCTTCATTGTAGTACAGACAAAAACANTGAGAATCATAAGCATATCAATAATCGCAGATTTTAACTTTTTTTCCATCATAAGTTGGTTCCCTCTTGTGAGATTAGCTTCATTGTAGTACAGACAAAAACAGATCATTAAGCTGTGCTACTTATGTATTAATACTTTGTAATCGTACGACTTAAAATCTGATAAAATAAATTAAGATATGAATGAGGGGTCTTCGAGTAAATTAATCCCACTGCGTTTCCTCCCTTCCCTCCCGTCACTAAAGCTCTAATTCTCCTACCTAATTCATCTGGCACCTCCTATAGTCAACAGGGATAAGGCCTCTTTGTCCTAATTATGACCGAAATAATTGGATATGATTCAAATATGAAGCAGATAAGATCGACTCTTTGAGATTTCGAATTAACTGGGATAGATATAAAACGTCGTTAATATATCTAAATGTCGAGTTGAAGCCACGACAAGAAGTTTTTTTTTTCCTCTTGAACCTTTTGAATGAAAATACAAAAACTAACAAAAGAGTAGAAAGTCTGTACTTCAGACTGTTGAAAGATCTTATCAATATATGAATATTGTCGATGAGCCCCGGAAACTCCAGCATCGCGATCTTCCTAATATCAAAAGTTGAAGACCAATCTCACAAGTCTCAACTTTTAAAGAGTTAAGAGGGCGTAGGGACTGATTTTGAAAGGAGGGGGGGTGAGTAGGCTAAAACATTCGAAAAATATCACAGAAAGTGGAGGGGGGGGGTTCGGGCAAACTTAAAAAAATTATGTGACAAGCAAAAGTGTGTCGGAGGGGGGGGGCACACATTCTAAGTTACTCTGAGAAAACGCAGCGAGGGGGAGGCGCAAATTTACTTTTTAGCCCCCCCACCCCCCCCTGACTCTCATACGCCCAGGAGTTATTATTTGATAACACGAGTAAACGGTGTAACCGTCTGTCAAAGAGATCCAGTCTGCATAAAGAAACAGTTCTACAACAATTGGTGATGAAAACGCATGACAACATGCACTTATTTCACCAGATAGTATATACCGTATTGAGAGAAACTAGATCGTTTATTACTGACCACCATCAAAGAACAATTGTATAGCGGAATATCCTGGACTTAATACCGTGACTGTTGAGACCCATGTGCAACACCTCAATTTGATTGTTCAGTGGCCAGTCTCGATTTAAAAAAAAAACCCTACTATAACCAAGACAAGCATCAGTTGAGAGACACATTTTGACCTAATAAACAATATGTCTAAATGGCGAAATAGAGATGTAGCAACATACATGCAAATGTTAATATTACAATGTAGAGATATGGAAGTTGACGATGGAGAAAGCTGATGAATCCTGCAATTGTCTATACATGCTTCAATTAAAATATATCCATATACGCAGAAGCAGGCGAGTGGAGGACTCTGTTTACCTACTGTATAACAATTACGAGATAATATATCTTCCGTATAAACGAATCTTTTTCTTCCGTATTACCAGAGAATAGTTAGAAGGGTGGAATTAATTATATTTTTCACATGAATCTACAATAAGGCATTTCCGTAGATTTACTTCCATTCATCATAGAAGCATTTTTCGATATAAATTCTACCTCGTAAAGAAGATAAAAAATAGGAAAGCTAACTAGAAACCACAATTCGTGCGCCATGGAATTCAACAGGTCTTTTATCTGATCAGTCAAGAACTACAAAGATATGTTAGTCTAAATCAGTAGGAACAATCTAACATCGTAGAATCAACTTTACAGTAACATTCACACTGTTACTTGTGCGTAGACAGAGTCGGGTTTAACAAAGTGATTGCTTTAAAGTGACTGTCGTAGTATCCTTGATTACTAAGATATTATTTTTTTTCATTTTTTGTCAGGAAGCAATAGAATTTCTGCCTAGTCAAAATATCTAGTCTTATTATGGAGAGGAATGGTCGCTAAAATGTTAAACTAGTCGTTGCGTTTTTGAAGTCGCCGATTTTTTGAAAAAAATCTGTGATTTCAAATTTACTAGAAGTTCATAGAATGTTTTAAATCCAACATCCTCCCAAAGTTTCTCGATCCTTCACAGCTGTCAATATATTCGTGAGGAGCAAATTAGATAAGGGGTTGGTAAAACATTTACTGTTATATTGCAACAAAAAAGTGAAGATTAACGACAGTAATCAATCTCATAAATCCTATATGAAATACAAATTCAGAGTTGGCAAACATGAACCCTGGATATACCAGGTCTTGGAGGTTTGAAAGTCATCGTTTTGAAAGAGTAGCTGGAGTACAAGTACGATTACCAAATGTAAATTTCAATGCCAAGTCAAAATACACCCAGGAGTCCTGCTGCATAGGATTAGAATGGTGTTAAACAAAGACTTTTTTTTTTATTTTGTGTCCCATACAAGTTTATTGAAGAGGAGTTCATCA